>JASAMY010000138.1:0-51845 GCA_030248085.1 Paralinhomoeus sp. GSCO2_6
TTAAAATCTGCCAGTTCCTAGTCTAGTGATGTTTTGCCACTGCAGTCGCATTGTTTTCAACCTCAGGTTAAACCACGACCGTTTCGTTCGCAAAAGCGCGGTTTCACCAAGACATTCATGCAGCGAGTGCGCTTGTCATTCTGTCCTGCTTCACACTTCAGTCGCGTTCGGCCTCGGTCGTCAGTCGTGTTTGCCTGGAGAGAGACGGATTACTTGTCGAGTCGAGTCGAGTCGAGAGAGTCGACGCGCACCGATTGTAAACCATCCGTCGCTGTCCTCGTCCTGGAGGTCCGAGTCGGCGGGCACGAGGCTGGCGTGCGTCGCGCTCGCCCTCGCCGCCCCACCACCGTCGCCGCCGCCCTCCGCACCGCCGGCCCCCTGCGCGCCAGTCAGCGCCATGTCGAAGACCGAGCTGCCGATACTGTACAAGGTGTCGCCCTCTTGTTGCTCGGTCGGCTCCCGCACCGCGTTTTGCGTACTCTGACAAAGAACTGCCTACGTTTGCTACACGGCTGGCGCAACAGAGTTCAGCCAAACGGACCGAGGACGCCGGAACGCTGCCGATGTCGAGACGCACGCGGCGGCGCTCGTTGCCCTCCTGTCCGAGCAGGCGGTGCTCGCTGCCGACGAGTAGCAGGAACTTGGTGGCCGCTTCGCCCTGGTCTCGCTTGCAGAAGCGGCAGAGGCACTCGCAGCGCGCCGGACTGCCGAAGGCGGCGGTGGCGGCGGCGCGGACGAAGCAGCTGGCGCACTGGCGCTCGCCGCAGTGCCGGCAGGCGAGCATCGCGCTCGACGGCGCCTGTCTGACGCACGTCCGGCAGGCGACGACCGCGCCCGCAGTCGGCCGACCGCTCGGCTTCAGGTGATTGTCGATGGGGCAGTTCCACAGGTCTGCAACGCGTCCGGCCGTCAAGCGACCGTCTGGCCTGCGGTGCAGCGTGGGCCGAGAGCACTGTACCGCAGACGGCGATGCCGGCGTCGCGGTACCAGTCGACGAGCGCGTTGCGGCGCGGCTCGCCGCTCCCAGTCGCCGGCTCCGACTCGCCCATCGCGGGTGTGATGGGCGACGAGTCGTCCGAAGAGGCGGCACTCATCCAGACGCTTGTCAAGACTTGGACTTCAATTTAGTTTACCAAAAATACACTAGACAGTTCAACTGTTGAGTTCAGTGGGTCAAGAACGAATACGTAGGGAGAAAAGAAATTTGCAATGCGCTCGAATGTTTGCTTTGTTTTGGACTTCTATATGCTCATATTTGCATATCAGAAATGTCCATCGACCGACAAATTGGCGCCGGTGACCGGCCGATTTTTTTTTAGGCCGGCGGCGGCGGCGGTCCTGCAAACGGCGTGTAAAACTTGTACATGTCCTGTAGTGTGCGCTGCTGCGTTATAAGCTTCATTTTTTTTCTAGCAATTAGCTGTTGGATGTAGGACATTTTAGGAGGGTGGGGAAGTGGCTCGGCAAGTTGGGGGGCGAGGGAGGGGCGCATTGGGATCACTAAAGTGGACAGTTGGGTGTGCCATCGACAGCAAATATCCGAGAACGAACGAAGCCGAAAGGCAAGGAACATGGAAACAGCTGCCAGCGTGCGTGCGTGCGCCTACGCTTGCCCAAACGTCATGTGTATTCCAACCGAACCGAAGCGAGCGCATCAGTATTCAAGCTTAGTGAAAGTCTAGCCAGCGCAAATCCCAAGCGTGTGGTTCAAAAACATCAAAACATAGAAGCGCGCGCTGTCACAGGCCGACCGATACCAAAGCTTTCAAGTTTTCTCACCAGTAGGTACAATAGATAAAAATTACCTCTGATATAGGCTGGCTGATAAATGCAGCCAGCACCGCGCCGTGGCCACTACATTAAGCGAAACCACAGAGTCATCATCGGCGGGATTGCGAGACAAATAGATGTACTTACTACTACTACACCAGCACCGAGAACCGAACCCCCGGAACGAAACCATTAGAAGTGAAAACAAGTCTGTTTTCTTGGAAGAGAAGAAAAACTTAAGACACGTTACAACTTGTAGAGACTGAGGCTGCAGCAGCAAGTACGTGTGCCAGATGTGTGACGCAGCTGCTACTATGCACGATAAAACAGGTCACAACCGACATGTAACCAATCGCGTTGACGGCGAGCCGCGCTACTGAAGTCGACGACTAGTTGAGTTCGTCGTCGTCTTCGCCTGCCGAGCCGACGTGGTCGGCGAGCAGTGCCGCCGCCTCTTCCTCCTCGGCTGAGCGCCAGGGCCGGGGCGCGAACGCGTCGGCGGGCGCCTCGTCCTCCAGACGCATGACGTCGCCGACGGTGTCGGGTATCTGCTTGCCCTTGGTCTCGGGCAGGAAGGCGCAGGCGAGCAGCAGTGCCAGCGCCGTCGACGCCGTCGCCAGCAGGAAGGGCACGCCGTCGAAGGTAGCCTGTAGAGGGCGCGCGACTCGACTCGGCTACGACGGCGCCTCCTAGGGCGGGGGCGGGGGCGGGCGCGCAGCCGACCTCAAGGTAGATCCAGAGGGGTGCGAGCACGCCGGCGACGACGTCGGTGACGGCCACGATGTTGGCGGCCGTGTTGCGCAGGCCGGTGGGAAAGAGCTCGACCTCGTACTGGCCGATGCCCAGCCAGAGGAAGTTGCAGGTGACGGCGGCGACGAGGATAGCGACGAAGACGTGCGCCGACTGCTCGCCCCGTCCCAGCGGCTTCAGCAGCGCCATGGCCGACGCGAACGCGTAGCAGACGCAGACGACGGCCATGGGCACGAGACACATGTGCCGTCGGCCCCACCAGCTCACGCGCTGGTCCAAGAAGAACACGCCGGGCACGATCAGCAGACGCAGGAGGCCGTAGAGAAAGAATTTCACGAAAGGACTGCCGTCCAGCCGAGACACCTAAGCGAGAAGGCGATAGATTGATTATGTGTCGTCCCTCGCAGTCGCCTCACACCTCAAAGATGTAGGCGTTGGCGGCCGACGACGTTCCATAGATCATGACGGAAAGGATGAACAGGTACTTGAGAAATCGCCGGTTGCAGAACAGCACCTTGATGCCGCCGACCGCCGCTTTCTGCTCAACGTGGATTCCTCGTAGGTTCTCCTTCGTGACGACGACCCGGTGACGCCGATTCACGGAGCCGAACTTGCTGAGCAGCTCAGCCGCCTGCAGCAAGAGCTCAACAGGTTCGGGGGTTCGCACAACGGGTTCGGAAGTGGTTTTAGGGTAAAAAGCGCCAAAGGGGTCGTGCCTTGTCGGCGCCGCGTCTCTGTAGGAGCCAGCGAGGCGACTCGGCGAACGCGTGAAAGGCGGCGCCGAGCGGGAGGAGGAGGGCGAAGAGGCACCAGAGGAAGCGGCGCCAGTCGGCGGTCGCGTAGCCGAGCAGCGCCGTGACGATGTAGCCGACGTGCCACTGCGAGGCGGCGTTCATCAAGAGACTGTGCCGCTGGTCCGTCAGCTCCATGCCCCACACGAAGACGACCACCGTCGAGGACTGCGCAGAGGGAAAAACAGCGCGTCGGCGCGCGCGCGCAGTCGGCGTTGAACGAACGTACCGCGCAGAAGGCGCCGACGAGGAAGCGGCTGGCGACGAACGCCTGCCAGCTGTCGGCGAGCGCGCCCAGCAGCACGGCCGCGGCCACGCGCCACAGGCACGCGTTGAACGTCCGCCGGCGCCCGAACCGATCCGACAGGTAGCCGGTCGTGAACACGCCCAGAAAGGAGCCGCTGATCTGCACAACAAAATAAATAAACGGATGGCCTGGCCGGCGGCGGAAGGAAGCGTCACGCACGACCCACTTGGACGGAGTTGACGAGCTGCGGAATAAAGTCGGCCTCGTCGCAGATGAGACTCCACTCCTCGTTGATGGTCTTGAAGGGCGCGGTCCAGTGGAGGCGCTCGCACCGTCCTTGCGCGTACGCGGCGCAGAAGGCGTCGCGGTCGCGTCCGCCGCTCCGCTCCAGGACGCCCACGACGACGCCGGACGCGTTCAGGCAGGCGACGCGCGGCAGGTACGTGCTGTAGCTCATGAGCACGTAGTTGCCCGTCAGCAGCACGTTGTACACCTGCGTAGCCGCGCCTTTGTCGCCAGAGAGGGAGAGAGAGAGAGAGCGGCGTGCCCGCTCGCCAGCGCACCTGGAAGACGACTGCGAAGGCGACCTGGTAGAGTCCGAAGGGGCCGACGACGCGCAGCGCCTGCTCGAAGGTCGAGAAGACGACGGAGCTGACCGCGTGCTCGGGCGCCCCGGCCAGCGACCGCTCTCTCGAGGCGACGACGGCGCTGTTCTTGCCGGCCGCCATCCGCTCTTCGATTCGCCTGTCGACGTCTGGAGCTGCGCTGCGTCGGTGGTGGCCACCTGCGCGCTCTCGGTCATTGCGCGGCCACCGAACGGGCAGTCGACGCGACGAGCATGGCGACACGAACTGTTCGGTTCCGGCCGGGGCGCACTTTCGTGGCAGTCGGTGTACCGTACAATGCACCTACTTTTCAGGTATTCCGCACATGACGCGAATCGCTGTCTCAAGGTCTTTCCGTCTCTATTCGTATACAGCTATCTCTGCTTGCTTTGTTTAACCCTCTACACTACTCGGTTTAGTTTGTAGTGTTTATCTTATAAACATCTATCTGTTTTCAACGAGTGCACACAGCGGGCGGGTAAGTAGCGTAGTGCGTGTTTGTGGTATGTGTGTCATTGTAGTGATCACATCCGGACCACTACATCACCCCTCTTCTTTAGAAGGAGCATTGCTGGTTAGTAGCGCGTCGCGTTCGCTTCTGGAGAGTAGCGGTCCGGCTGTCGTCTCAGCCGGTGGGGTTGGACGCGACGCTCTTGTCGGGCTCTTGGTGGAATAGTCGCTGCTGTCGGCGCGTAGCTCTGTTCTTGTCGCTCCGTCAGCGGTGGCGTCGCTCGCCTCATGAGCCTGGCGGACCACTTCTGGCCGTCGCGCCGCTTCGGTGCTGAACTCAAACGGGAGGCGCAGGCGGCGCCCCATTAGCAACTCAGCCGGACTTTTCGAAGACGCAGTTGCCTCAGCTCGGTAACGCGCCATGAAGTCGATCATGCGCTTCAGGACCACCGTTGGAGGCTTGCCGGCTTCTGCTTGGACGACGCCCTTCAAGGTCCGATTGAATCGCTCTACTAGGCCGTTCTCTTGCGGCGTGTAGACGGGTGTTCTGTAGTGGTAGATGTCGCGGCGCTTGCAGAAGTCGTCGAAGTCCTTGCTGATGAACTCGGGGCCGTTGTCTGTCACCAAGCAATCTGGGTTGCCCTGTCTGGCGAACACCTTGTTCAACCAGGCTGCGATGGTTGCCGAGTCGTGCTTCTCTGTGAAGAAGATCTCCGGCCATCCCGAGTAGTAGTCGATCAGGACGACGGCGTGGTTCTTTCGCGTCGGGAGCGTCGCGAAGGGACCACAGACGTCCAGGCCCAACTTTGACCATGGGCGTGTCTGTCTTGTGATTGTCGTCTGTGGCTGTCTCGGCCCTTTAGTCGACTTGTCGCTCTGTGCGCAACCAGCGCAGTTCCTGACCGCGAGCTCAATGGCGGCGCTCATTCGCGGCCACCAGTACGTCTCTCGGAGCTTGGCCTTTGCGCGGACAATGCCCGGGTGGCCTGAGTGCGCTGCCTGCAGCAGGTCGTTGCGCTTGCCAACCGGGACCACCAACGTTGCCGGCGCTCGGAAGACGCTTGGTCACGGACAGCTCGTCCCTCAGCTTGTGGTACGGTAGCCACTCGGGTCGCAGTCGGGACTTGGCTGGCCAAGACGTCTTCACAAAGCCAGCGACAGCAGACAAGACGTCGTCCTTGAGCGTAGCGTCCGCGAAGTCGCTGATGGAAAAACCGTCTGCCTGAACTGAGCAGATCATGTACTCGACGTCAGGGTCGGTCGCCAGAAGGTGTTCATCGGCCTTCAGCGCTAGTCGTGATAGAGCGTCCGCGACTTGGTTCTCCACCCCGCGCCGGTGTTCCAACTTGTAGTTGAAAATGTTGAGCCGTTCAAGCCATCTGTTGAACTTGGCCGACTTCCGTGCTGATTGATGTTTGGCGAGCAGGCCGGTCAAGCCCTTATGGTCGGTTCTGAGACCGAATGGACGTCCCAGCAGGAAGTCCTGGAAATGCTCGCAAGCCCAGACGCACGCCAGCGCCTCGCGCTCGTTGGTGGCGTAGCGTCTCTCTGTGGACTGAAGCGTGTGGCTCGTATACTTGATTGGGACCTCGCAGTCGTTCTGCAGCTGGGACAGGACGGCGCCGATGCCCGCGCGACGCGTCGGTCGTAACAAACGTCGGGCAGTCGGGGTCGAAGACGCTGAGCAGTGTCCTCTTGGCGACTTCGGCCTTGATCAGCTGAAAGGCGCGATCGCAGTCCGCTGTACACTTCAGACGTCCCGTAGTAGTGCCGCGCGTGTGCCTGCAGGGGCTCCAGCAGCGTCGCCTGGTCGGGAACGAACTCCTTGTGGTAGTTGACCATGCCCAAGAAGCTTCGTATTTCCTTGATATTCGTCGGCCTTGGCATATCCTGGATCGCCTTGACGTTGTCCGGATTGGGCTTGATGCCAGGCTTGATTGGGCTTCCTTGCCGACGGTGTGCCCCAGGCACGCGATTTCAGGCACCCTGATGACGCACTTCTTCAAGTTCAGGGTCAGCTCGTTGCTCTGAAGCGCCTGCAGCACGGCACGGATGTTCTTGTCGTGCTCCTCGACGGTGGCGCCGAAGACGATGATATCGTCGATGTAGGCCGCGCACCCTGCGCAGTCGGCGAGCACCTGGGCGGCTACCATCTGGAACACCGCTGCAGAGTCGGTGAGGCCCATGGGCAGTCGATTGTACTGGAACAATCCTGCCGGCGTTATGGTGGTCGTCAGCGGTCGACTGGCCTCATCGAGCTTGACGTTCTCGTCGTCGTTTAATCATCGTTTAAGTATACGTTCTTCACCTACTGAACTCAACAGTTGAACTGGCTAGTGTATTTTTGCTAAAGTAATAGTCCTAAGTCCTAGTCTTGACTAATGGCGTCGACTAGTGTCGCCTCTTCTGAGAACGCGGCGACGCCCGCGATGGACGTGATGGGCGAGTCGGAGCCGGAGCCGGCGACTGGGAGCGTCGAGCCGCGCCGCAACGCGCTCGTCGACTGGTACCGCGACGCCGGCATCGGCATCGCCGGCATCTGCGGTACAGTGCTCGGCCCGCGCTCCACCGCAGGCCAGACCGTCGCTTGACAGCCGGACGCGTTGCAGACCTGTGGAACTGCCCCATCGACAGTCACCTGAAGTCGAGCGGTCGGCCGACTGCGGGCGCGGTCGTCGCCTGCCGGACGTGCGTCAGACAGGCGCCGTCGAGCGCGATGCTCGCCTGCTGGCACTGCGGCGAGCTCCAATGCGCCGGCTGCTTCGTCCGCGCCGCCGCCGCCGCCATCTTCGGCAGTCCGGCGCGCTGCGAGTGCCTCTGCCGCTTCTGCAAGCAAGACCAGGGCGAAGCGGCCGCCATGTTCCTCCTACTCGTCGGCGACGAGCACCGCCTGCTCGGCAATGAGCACCGCTGCCTGTGTCTCGACTCCGGCCTCACGGGGGGCTTGTCGGAGTCGGAGTCGGAGCCGGAGACTGGGAGCGGCGAGCCGCGCCGCAACGCGCTCGTCGACTGGTACCGCGACGTCGGCATCGCCGTCTGTGGTACGTCGGCCCGCGCTCCACCGCAGGCCAGACGGTCGCTTGAAGAGCGGGCGCGTTGCAGACGTGTGGAACTGCCCCATCGACAATCACCTGAAGCCGAGCGGTCGGCCGACTGCGGGCGCGGTCGTCGCCTGCCGGACGTGCGTCAGACAGGCGCCGTTGAGCGCTATGCTCGCCTGCCGGCACTGCGGCGAGCGCCAGTGCGCCACCTGCTTCATCCGCGCCGCCGCCGCCGCCTTCGGCAATCCGGCGCGCAGCGAGTGCCTCTGTCGCTTCTGCAAGCGAGACCAGGGCGAAGCGGCCACCAAGTTCCTGCTACTCGTCGGCAGCGAGCACCGCCTGGTCGGACAGGAGCACCGCCGCATGCGTCTCGACTCCGGCCTCACGGGGGACGAGTCGGAGTCGGAGTCGGAGCCGGAGACTGCGAGCGGCGAGCCGCGCCGCAACGCGCTCGTCGACTGGTACCGCGACGCCGGCATCGCCGTCTGCGGTACAGTGCTCTCGGCCCGCGCTACACCGCAGGCCGGACCGTCGCTCACTTGACGAGCGGGCGCGTTGCAGACGTGTGGAACTGCCCCATCGACAACCATCTGAAGTCGAGCGGTCGGCCGACTGCGGGCGCGGTCGTCGCGTGCCGGACGTGCGTCCGACAGGCGCCGTCGAGCGCGATGCTCGCCTGCCGGCACTGCGGCGAGCGCCAGTGCGCCACCTGCTTCGTCCGCGCCGCCTTCGGCAGTCAGGCGCGCTGCGAGTGCCTCTGCCGCTTCTGCAAGCGAGACCAGGGCAAAGCGGCCACCATATTCCTCCTACTCGTCGGCGGCGAGCACGGCCTGCTCGGCAACGAGCGTCGCCGCATTCGTCTCGATCTCGGCAGCGTTCGGCCGGTCTCGGTCCGTTTGGCCAAGCTCTGTTGCGTCTGCCGTGTAGCTAACATTGGCAATTCATTGTCAGAGTGCGCAAAACGCGTTGCGGGAGCCGGCCGAGCGGCAAGAGGACGACACCTCGCACAGTTCCAGCAGCTCGGTCTTCGACAGGTCGCTGACTGGCGCGCCGGCCGCCAGTTCGGAGGGCGGCGGCGACGGTGGTGGGGCCGCGAGGGCGAGCGCGACGCACGCCAGCCTCGTGCCCGCCGACTCGGGCCAACAGGACGAGGACAGCGCGCTGCGGGAGCCGGCCGACCAACAAGAAGCCGACTCGAACGAGGACAGAGACCGGCTCACGCCGCCAATCGGTCGCTGCACTCTCTGTTAACACGACTGACAAAAGACCGAAAACGCAACTCAAAGAGTGAACACAGGACGGAAATGATTTCTTGCTGCTATTGCGGACATTGACGAGTGTCTCGATGAATCGGTGCTTTGGCGATGAGACGGTCATGCCGGTCACGGCTTAAAACCTCTGGCGTTCAAAACAATGCGAGTGGAGTGGCCAAGCGCGTCACTAGACTAGAAATAACTGACTGTGCTCTGGCCGTAGTTGCAAGTACATTGCACGTGCACACTCGTTCAGTCATTCATTGTACACGCCGCCTGAAAATTGTACACTTTACACTGCCTACTTTACACAAAGTCATTGTACACTCTGAAAAACCGCCACCCCTGCCCGGCCCACCAGAAAAAAAGCAAGCGGCTAGACTGGTGTGCATATGTTCGCTTGAAACCTGAGCCTCTGCACAATGCGCGGCAAAGTGTCGGGGCCAGCGTCGTTGCGCATTCTCCGTCAGCGCGATGTACACCAACGCGAGTGCCGACGACGCTGTAGCGCAGCCGGAAGAGATCCGCGACCGTTCCGCCTCCACGAGCATTCGCGGGTTGGACCTCGGCGCTTACGTGGAAGCTGGAATAATCGGCGCCAACAACTTGTAGCATGGTGACGTCACTCGTCGTCTCGAAGGCGCGCACTCTCAGCTCCTCCTTATCATGGAACCAAAAGATTGCGGCAGGAGTCGCGCTGGCGGTCGCTCTTCTGCTCATCGTACTCTTCTTCGCAGTGTTTTCTTCAGCAGGTGGAGCAGAAATTTTTATTTTGCTCTGATCTGTATTCTGTGCAGTATTTTAGCGGACACGCCGAATACATGTAGCGTGCCTCCTTGCTGTCCGATGGGGAAGTATGGAGCTCGTTGCGACAAGGGTGCGGATGGCTTTCTCGAATCTCGGCCTTACCAAAACGAATAAATCAACCAAAGAAATTTAGTGTGTCATTCTACCGTCCACAACCGCTGTTTGACTGTCAAAATGTTAGACGATCAAAGACAGGAGAAAGGCTACTCCAACGCCATCGCGGCATGCGAGAAAGGCAGGTTCAGGCATACCGTAAGCACTCTAATTATTCCCAGGGGTGATGAGGCAGTATACGTCGTAGCAGAGGGGACGTAAGTTCAGGACCCGGGGGTGATCGACTCATTTGGGCCTTAAGGAGAGAAGAGGGTAATTGTAGGGCGGGCGGGCTTATAGTTTGAAGGAGGCGATGTGTGGAAACCTTTGTTGTTGCTGAGCTCGTTTTGTACGCACACTAACTACACTGCCGCACACACTACCACATAATGTATGCACTACCTCACACTACGGTACGATTGGTGGTGACTTGCAATGTTGCATCAGTTTGCAATACAAAACAAGCAAAACTTAGCAAACCGCATGGTTCATTAGTAGGTGTAGTAACGTCTAGAGCAAACACTAGTACATATGTACCACTTGTACGGGACACGCAAGCAGAGAAACCGCGCGGGCATCGCTTCAGACGAGGGAAGGATGGCGGTGGCGGTGAGTCGGCAAGAGGCGCTGGACGTGCACTCGCGTCTAGTCCGCGGACCGGTGTCTGACGCCCGCTTGGGCGCGTTCGTGTCGCTCGTCCAGCAGAGGGCCGTGGCGGAGCTGCGCTGGGACCAGCGATGGTATTGGATCAGCGGCGAGGGTGAGTCGCGCGCGACCGCCTCACCGACTGCGGGGCGAACGCGAAACGGTTGTTGGCCAACAGCGTCCTGGGCCGCGTTCGGCGTCGAGTGGTCGCGCGGTCAACCGGACGACCACCCTTCCCCGGGCAACGACACCGACGCATTCGACCGAGGAATGCAGAACAACGCCGTGATGTCGGCGGCCGACCAAGGCCGCTTCCACGACTGCACGGCCAACTGCCAGTTCGCCCAGTCGGTGCTCTGCCTCCACGGTGCGTCCGCGCTGTCGGCACGTTGGCTGTGGGCCGCCGACAGCGGGGCGACGGCGTGCAGACTCGTCCTACGCGGCCATGGAGAAGGCGGACCGGGACGTGCTCGTCGTCCAGCCGCTGCTCGACGACTTCGTCGGCGTCGCGTCGAGAGCGGACTGCGAACGGCGCTGCCAGCGGCTGCCGGTCTGCCTCGCGTTCAGCTACTCCCAGGACCGAGGCCACTGCCTCCTCCATCAGACCTCCTACAACGAACGACTCTGGATCGAGACCCAGAAGGCGCCGGGGTACGTCGTCTTCGACAGAAGAGTGACCCGCTCCAGCTGACGCGATATGCACAAATCTAGGCCTCTTAGTTCGACATGCAGGGCAAATGGCGCGCAGTGTTACAAAATATTCAGAACGTTGCAGTGAATCCTAGCGCTGCTACAGTAGCTTAATTCAGTCTAGATTTTGTAGGGCCTGCTGTCATTCGTCCTTGGGTGTGGCGTACCAGTGGTGCGTAGGTGTGTGGCGCGTACATCGAGCGTGCTTTCAGCATGCCGCTACGCGGGGTAGCCAATAGAAACTATGGCGTCCAACAAGACACTGCGCACAAACACCATCACAAAACAACAGACACTGAGCAGTGGGCGAAGTGACAGCGGTGGCTGAGGGTGAGTGGTGAGGATTGCAGTCGCTGCTCGAGAGACGCTGCTCATGCGCCTTGAAAGTAGAGGAAGGCGGTGAGCAGGAGCACGAGCACCAGAACGACCACGACGACCGCGATGATGATCTGCTTCTGAAGTGGGCAACGAGCGCGTCTGCCTGCTGCAGCCACGGGCGCGACACGACACGAGACGACCACGCCACGACCACATGACGTCACCGGGCGGACTGCTGGGCGCGCATGCCGCCGTCGCTCACTCGTCGGCGCGGCGGCGTCCGTGGGCGACGTCGTCGTGAGAGTTTGACAAAACAAAACGCGAGGCGAGCGAGCGCGCGCGCGCGGCGAGTCAGTGACGACGACGACGACGTGCACCCTAACCAGGATCGCTAGAGGCCGACGCGACGCGAGTGCATAGCGGCGGCGGCGCGCGCCTTACTTGCTGTGGATCGGCCCCGGACTACTACTAGGGCAGCTCAGCGCCACTGCTCCCGACCGACACCCGCCAACTACCTGACGCGCAGATTCGTTCGTCGCGCGACGCGCGCCGTGCCGACCACCCTGCTAATGAAACGGCGCGCACAGAGGGTCCTGCTCGGATCACGCAGCGCCCGGGGCAGTTGACGAACGCTGATGACGAGTCGCCACCGCCAGCCGGGCAGACGGCAGGAGCGTCGGGACGCCGACGGGTCAGTCGGCCGGAGTTGCAGGTACGCCAAACGGGCCAGCTGGTCGCCAGAGCTGTCTGCTTGTCGGAGGGCAGTGTCACAACCACGAGGGGTAGGTAGGTAGGTACGGCTGGTTTTCTCTACCGGGAGGGGTGGGGGGATAGGGTGCGGTGGGCACGGTAGGTGGGGAGGGTCGGAGCTGCGGCTGGCGACTATGGAGGCGGCTCGGTGGGGGCAGGGGGGCAGGAGGGGGCACCTCGCAGCCACCGCACGGCCTACCAACCGAGCCAAACCAACTAGCAGCGGCGGCGGCGTATGCGCGGGGCGGTCAACGACAGCTCGATCGCGGGCGAGCGCAACACAAAAATCAGAATGGACGGAACATGACGCCGAATATGACGAGGAGGATGAGAACGACGACGCACAGGCAAATGATTATCATGATCTTCTTCTGAAAAAGAAAAAAAAATTATCAAACAACGCGCGCTATTGTCGGTGTTGGTATTAGGGCGCAAACCTTTGTTTCTGTGCACCGTCCGGTCTGTCCACTGTACAACCACCACACGCCTCATTGATACAACGTCGGTGTTGCAGTTTATCCCTATCGCATTTGAAAGAGAGAGCCCCAAAAATGAAAATCGCCCAAGAATAGAGAGTCACAGTGAAGCAGCGCACTTATCACAGACGAAACGCGAGTGGTGCATGCAGCGTGAGAATCCGCAGCGCGCGACACGGAACACTACGACGAACGGAGACAACACGCCGACAGAGTACACTCCAAAAATTGCTGTATATGGTGGTGCTGTCGCTATTGCTGGCTGACTAGCTAGCTCGAGTCGCTGCCGCCGCCGCCGAAGCTGCAGAGGCCCAGCTGGCAGAGGTACAGCGAGAGGAGAAGCGCGGCCACGATCAACACCACCACGATGATGATCAGGATGATAATTTTCTTCTGAAAGCGGAGAGAGACCACCAACTACGGTCCGGGGCCATGAGGACGAGCAAGCACAGCGACGAACACAAAGGGCCAGCGTTGTTGGGGGCTGACGTGGAAGTTGGAGAGCTCAGCCGAGAATGCTCTTGATGTACAACGTGAGGCCCAACGCGACGACCAACAGCACGACGGCCAGAATGACGAACAGCAGCACCTTCTTCTAGAAATCCCCCGCCCCCACCATACAACACCGCCACCGACGACAGACAGCAGCGCATGCAACAAAGCCGTGTGGCAAGTTCAATTCTTGGCCGACTTTCATTTTTGGACACCGCCCATCCTTTACAGTAGTGCTCTCCACCCACGCCGTGCGTCCCGTCACCGACAGTACGCACGCACGCACGCACGCACGCACGCACGCACGCACGCACGCACGCACGCACGCAGGCGTTGTGTGAAGCGAAGGTGGAACAGGCGCTAGGGGGACGTACCCTTCTCGCCCGCGACTGATACTGGACGGCCTTTTTGGTGTCGGCGACGGCGCGATCGACGAACTCCTTGGCGTGCTCGACGTTGTACTCGATGCGGTCCACCATCTCGCCCTGCGTCGTCGCGTCCTCGCCGCTTCGTCGTCGCGGACTCCGCTAACCTGGGACTCGACGAGCATGGCCATGTCCATGAACATGTCGTGCAGCTCGCGGATGTTCGACTCGAGCTTGATGATGTCGTTGTGCCGCGCCTCGATGTCGGCCAGCGTCTGCTTCGCCTGCTGCGTGTCCGTGATGATCTGCAACGACAACAACAACAACAACTGAGAGTGGCTGACGCAACAGCGACGCGACGCACTCCCTGCGTGAAGATGCCCGGGTTGCCGCTCTCGATCATCTCCTCGAGCTGCTCGCTGTCCACCTGCTTGCCCGCTGCAACGAATTGCGAAAGAGAGAAGCGTCGCGTGCGTCGCGGCCGACGCGGCACCGATGTCGAGCTGGCGATGGATGCGGCCCTTGCAGCGCTCGCGGTAGTCGGTCTGCGTCTTGTTGTAGTCGGTCATCACCTCGACAAACTTGCGCGACAGCGTCGAGTGCTGCGTCTTGCGGATGCGCAAGTCCGCGCTGCCCGCCCCCGACGCCTCCTCCTGCTCGATGCTCTGCTCCACCACTTCACGGAAACGTGACACCTTCCGCGCGCGCGCGAGCGAGCGCTCGAAGCGAAGACGCACCCTTCAGCTTTCCCCGAACTTTGTTCGCCGACTTCTTGATGTTGGCCATGAGCTCGTCCAGCTCCTCCTTCGTCTCTGAACGGAGGGACAGGCGACGCCGAGGGTAGACGACGACGATGACGGGAATGGACAGAGAGCAGCACTTGGGTCGTTGACGGGATTGGAGAGGATGTCCGAGTGCTTCTTCTTGACCTCCTCCACATTGTTGGCGATCAGGTCGATGCTGCCGCGGATCTCCTCCACCTTAAAGGACGCAACACCGTTATAACCGCAACGCTGGCCGCGTGAGCTACGTCTGGTTTGGGGTTGTTGGTCGTTGTTTTTTGTTTGGTTCGGTTACGTTTGCGTGAATTTTTCACCATGCAAGCAACTCTGTGTCAACGTCGCACATCCGAAGTTACCCCCCCCCCGTTACATGGCCTCTTCGACCCGGGGAGGGTGGGGGGCTGACGTTGGGCCTCGTCGTCTCGGCGTACTACGACCGAACCGCCCGTTACGAGTTTCCGATTTCGCGTGAACTGCGCGTGTCTCAACTCCCTTCCGCTACCATTAGCCGTGTAAACGTCGTCGGCGCTTGCGTGCTGCCGCGCGTGTGTGTGTATGTGCTGGATGCCGAACTATCCAGTCGTCCCCCCCCCCCGTGGCTGTCGACGGGAGCAAGGCGCCATTTCTTCCCCGTCGACGTGATGCGGGCGCCGCGTGTCGACGGACAGGCCATCATACGCCAGTCACCTCTGCCGTCGTCGTCTGACTGCGCAGCTGCTGCGCCCGCAGCTTCGCCGACGAGCCGCGGCGTACGACCGACCATTGACGCCGCGCGAGCCGCTGCCGAAACGGTGGGAATGGGCCGGCCGCGAGACGTCGTCAAGCGGCACTCGGTGACGCACGCACGCCACCAATATGGAGACAGACACGAGAACTGCGAGACAGACAGAGCGCAGACGCAGGACGCCAGGCTCTCGGGTGTCGCCGCGGCATCGGCCTTCCCCTCTCTCTTTG
Organism: Paralinhomoeus sp. GSCO2_6; assembly: GCA_030248085.1. Lineage (NCBI taxonomy): Eukaryota > Metazoa > Nematoda > Chromadorea > Monhysterida > Linhomoeidae > Paralinhomoeus > Paralinhomoeus sp. GSCO2_6. The sequence continues at coordinate 15,280 of JASAMY010000138.1, forward strand.
TTCACTCGTCATCGTCTCGGATTGTGGGATCTCAGCAGCAGCTGCGCGTGGTGTTGGTGCGCGCGGAATGCAAGCTGCGCAGAGGGCGCGAGGTTCCGGTTCTGAGCGAGCGCGTCGTCATAATTGGCGGCTGCGCGCGTGCCGTGCCCCCTCCCCTCCGCCCCTCCCTCGACAATAGCGACGCGCCGAGCGCCGGAAGCGACGCGGCGCCGGCAGGCAGGCAGGCAGGGCTGGTCGTCCGTCCGCCTCCCTTGGGCGAGGTCCGGCTAAAAGGGGCTTGATTCCGTCCAGCACCAAAGGCCAATTTGGTAGTCGGCCTTCCGGGCCGCCGTCTGGGGCTCGAACGCGGCCCGCTGCCCAGCCGCTCGCCTCGCCGCCGGCGCCGCTTCTTTTCAGTCCGAAGGACAGCCGAAGAATGAGTGAGTGTATGTCGGTCAGTGGAGCGAGAGCGCCCACCACCGAACCGTCGGGACGGGACGACGGAGGAAGCGGTGGCGCGAGAGCCCAAAGCGGTGGGGCGCCGCCAAGTATTGGCGTCGTCGTCGTCGGCAAGGCGCGACAATGACGGAGGCAGCGAAGGGTCAGCCAGCGGCCAGCGGCTTCAAGCGGCGCGTCGTGTTATTAGCTGCTGCTGCCGCTAGCGACGGCTGCCGAAATCGTTCGTTCAGTGTAAAGGAGCGTCGGCGGAACTCGAGCAGCGCGAGGAGGGCGGTTGGCGCCAGCGCCACCTATGAGGATTCGAGAGTCGTCGTCGTCGTCGTCCCGGCTCCCGTAGGGTGGGTGTCGGGGCGCCGCCATCGAGTAGACACTAAGCAGCTTTGGAGCAAACGACGACGACGCCGACGAGCGCGCGCGGCGCCGTTAATCGATATTTTGAAGAGAAGGCCCCCGTCCGTCCGTCCGTAGGTCGCCGCGCTCCCACGTCGTCCCTCACCACGAGAGCCGGGCCGCGTGACCGCCGGGGCTCCAGGCACCTACCAACTCGCGATTTGGGCGCCAGACGACGAGTACTCCAGCCAGCGACGACACGCACGCACGCGCGCCCTCGGGTTCACTGGCCGATGCTCGCGACGGTCGGACGGAAGTGAGCAGTGACGCGAACGGAGACAATGCTGAGAGCAGCGCCGCGTCGGGAGCGCATGTGCCATGCGAGGGACGGCGGATAATCCGCTCGTCGCAGTGAGCCCAAAGAACACTTAGGGAACGCTCGTCTCGTCGCGGCGAACGCATCGCCACTCCCCCCCGATAGGATAGGAACCGCCGACTGGAATCGGAGCCGATTTGCAAAGCGTGCCCAGCCAAGCAAACCGCAACGAAATCCGACAGCAGGGCACCGACGACGAGAGCCAAAAGAGCGGAATCCGACGCTGCTAGGCTCGACCCACTGAGGGGAGTGAAAGGGGGGGGGGGCGGGTGGCAAGGAGGGGGGGGGACACGGACCTGTTCGAAGAACTCCTCCATGTAGCCGGCGGCGTCGATGTTGACGGCATCGTCGGCGTCGTCCTCGGACTGGGTCTGCAAGACGAGCGCGCGTCGTCTGCACGCAACCAAGGCACTCCCCCCTCACTGACTCACCGCCTTGAGGGCCTGTAGCCTATCTTTGGTCATGACGCTGAGGCGGCGGCGTCGGCGCTGTCGACGGCGCGGCTAGAAGTCGGCGGCAGTGAACAACCGCCGACGATGCGGAGGAGAAGACGACGACGAGACGGCGTCCGAGTCGGCGACAACCGGTCGCTGACGACGACGACGACGAGAGTTTGTCGACTCCGGGCCAAGGGCGGCCGAATTAGTGGACGAGCCGTTCCGAGCAGACGTCGAAGGATGCCGGCAGGAGGGCGCCCACTGACATAAGCGGCGCCGAGAGCAGCAGCACCAGCAGCCCACTACGCCCGTGCACCGCATGAGCAGCTCATACTCCTCGACGGCGAGAAAATCTGCTGCACGAGATTGCCCACCGAGTCGCTAGAACGTTACTTGCAACTTGGACGACGACGGCGGCCTCTAACTGCGTTACCGGTCCTGTCCTGAATTCGCATAGGTATACGGCTAACGCTCCGCATTAGCCGAGCAGCACACGCACGCACACACACACAGGACCGCTAGCGGCTTCCAGCAGTGGGATAGCGACAGAGGGCCGCTTCGCCCTACCACTCGGCCGCACCACAACACCCACAGCGCAAACCCTCTTCCGCGTACGGTAACTCTGGAAATTCGAGCCGCAGTCCGACTAAAGTCTCCAAATTCTCTTCTCCGACACACGAGAGCGCGCCTCTCCTCCAAGCAACAAAAAATAAACTCGTCGCACGCGTTCGAGACATCGGGCCGCGCACCTAGCAACAAACGACAGTGAAGGTCTGCACAAAGAGGTCGGCGGTACACCAGACACACTCGGCTGTTTTCTTTCTTTCTTTCTACACTAGGCAGAAAAAAAAAACTTTTTGGCCGTGGGCTCAACTGAAAAACTACACGAATGTCTTCGCCCAAGCTCGGCGTGGCTCTTCTATCCAGCGACGCGACTAGTCACCTTGCCGCTTCGGCAACAAAAAAATCAGCGAATGCCACCGCATCGGTTTCGAGACTCGTAAGGAGTGGTGGGAGCTTGACAACGTCTGTAACCCGGCAGAGGGGCGGGATAGGACGACTCCACAGAACTTTTGTACACGAGCGGCGCGCCAGAGAGGGTGGGGGGGGGGGGCTAGGTAGTTGAGCTCTCAAAGCCGGGCCGTCCTGAGCGGACGCTTGGCCGTCGCCTCTTCCTGCGAGTCGACCTCCATGTACTCGGTCTTGCGCTTCCGGCTACCGGGTGTCGACTCGTTGCTCTCCTGAGAGCTCTCCTGCGTGGAGGCGCGCGCGCTAGGCGCGGCGAGGGAGGGGGGGGGGGGGGGAGGAAGGCTCACGGGGCCGCGGGCGGCGGGGGGCGGGGCGGGCAGCAGCAGCGACTGGTCGCCCAGCAGTCGGGCCGCTTTCTCGCGCATCGGCCCGTCGCGCATCCAAATATCGGCTAGCGCCTCGTCGACCGTCATCCGCTTGAGCGGGTCCACTACCAGCAGCTTCTCGACGAAAGCGCGACCTGCGGTTCAGTTCGACAATTTCCCTCATGACTGACTCGCATCCCCCCCCCCTGGACACGAACCCGTGCCCGAGATCCGGCCCCATCGGTCGGGGAAGAACTTGAGGTTGCAGCTGAGGATCTGCTCCTCCATGCTCATGTCCTTGTAGTCGCTGCTGAAGGGCGGATAGCCCACCAGCCTGAACGCGCGCCGTCTCAGACGACAGAGGACAACTCGGCAGGACGCAGCACCCACGCAGTAAAAGCGATGACGCCCAGGGACCACATGTCGACCGCACTGGTGTACTCTTCCTTTTTGAGGATCTCTGCAAGGAACATCGAAAGTTTAAAAAAGCTGGCCGATCGACCCAAAATCGGACCAGGCGCGAGGTAGCCGGGCGTGCCGCAGAACGTCTTCATGACCGTGTCCGAGTTGACGAGCTTGCTCAAGCCGAAGTCCGTAATCTGCAGACACAGCTCTGCGAGGACTAGACACATCGAGAGCGCTCTAAAATATACCTTGACTAGACACTCGTCGTCGCGCGAGGTGCAGAGCACGTTCTCTGGCTTGAGATCCCGATGCGTGATCTTGAGCGTTTGCAGGTGCTGAAAGGGCGCGAGCGCGTGTCTTCCTCTTGCATGCCGACGCGCGCACGCACCTTGAGCGCGAGCAGCATCTGGTAGACGTAGAGCTTGCTGAGCTGCTCTCCCAGGCCGGCGCCGGCGCGTTCGTCCTCGACGATGCGGTCGAACAGCTCGCCGCCCTCCAGTCGCTCCATGACGATGCAGACGTGTCGGCGGTCCTCGAACACCTCCTCCACGCGCACCAGGCACGGCTGCGGCGAGGAAATCACTATTGCAGGCACCACTCCGCTCACAAGAAAAGCGACGCACGTGGTTGACGCGCATGCAGATCTCGATCTCCTTGCGGATGCTCTCCGGCTCCATCGTCTGAACGAAGTCCCACGTCTGAGCCGCACGAGCCCCGGGTGTTGCGATCGCGAGCTCATTGTTGTTGTTGTTGGATTAAAGGTCAACGCTAGGAGGCCGTCAATGGTCCGTCTAGCATAGAAATCTCCACGACGACTACACCTGTCTGTAGCCACTGGCCATACGAGGGCTGTCCAACACAATCAAAGGAAGAAGACCATCTGCAATCTAGCTCGTCGACAGCATGAGGCAAATCCCCGACAGCACGAGCAAGTCTATTGGCAAGGAAATCATCGTTAGTGGATCAGGTCAAGAATCGAACCCAGAACAGAGAGGAGAAGAGGCCGGTCTATCACTAGACCGGCATCCGCTGCCCCATCGCGACCATAGGTGCCCATGAGGGGGGAGGGGAGACATACGCCCCCCCACATGCATACAAAATCTGCTCACGCCGACGACGGATCCGTGCTCTGTGAAGCGACGCGTGCTGATGCATTTGATGGCGACCGCCTTGAGCGTGTCCTTGCAGAAGCCCAAGTAGACGTCGCCCATCGCTCCCCTGCAGGCAGGACCACCACAAGACTGATTCGGAAGGACGCGAAAGCGTGATTCGCGCACGCACCTTCCCAGCAGGTTGTTGCTGAGCACGTACTTGGCCGTCAGCTCGCCCGGCAAGTCCAGGTCGGGCGGCCTCTCGACGTAAATGAAGACTAAGCCGAATTCAAAGGGTGTTCGCGCGCAGCTTGAGCTGTCGACAAGAGGACCGTACCGCGGTGTCGACCGACAGGCAGGGCGATCTCGTCGTTGGAGCAGAGGACGCGCCGGTTGCCCTTGCCGACCTTCTCGCCGTTGACGAACGTGCCGTTGCTGCTGAGGTCCGTCAGAACCGTGCGCTCGTCCGTCGAACCGTCCGCCTTCTCCTGAACGACACCCTCGTCGGGTCCAGTCGGGTCGAGGCTGCGCGCATGGCACGCACGCGGTGGAGCTTGAAGTGGTGGTTGCTGATGGTGAGCAGCAGGCGGTCGTTGAAGGCCGCGCTGTACTTCTGGAAGGGGTAGTCGGGCGCCGTTCGCCCGAACACCACGCCTTCCTCCGGCGCGGGCGCTTTCAGGTCTGCAAGAGAAACGATCCTACTCGGTCGCACCGGTCGGAAAAGCAGCAGAAGCGAAGGAAACCGCACAGTAGGGCTCGAGGCCGCTGGCGAGCGGCAGAAGCCGCCCCACAGGCTCCACATCCGGCGGCTGGGAATTGAACGCCAAGTCCTGAGAGCCCAATCCGTCGATATCCAACGTCGACATGGACATTCGCTGCAGATCTGACAAACAGATTTTCCCGCAAGTCTCCAATCCTCACGCAATCGCGGTAGCGAACAACGATACAAAATCGGAACAAGGAAATAAAAATATTCAAATTGAACGATGCACATTCCACTGTCGGCTATTATTCGAAACGCGATACGATACCGTTATTTACATATGCAAATATTTGGCTCATGTTTTGTTTACAAAAATGACATTGGTATTGTGCGTTTCGACTCACGTTCCTAACGAACTAGACAAAAAAATGATCATTTTAGAGCACGATTTTGGAGTGCATTCTGAATGAAACTGTAATCGTTGCTATGCCGTGGACACGTTGTTGGTGCATTTTTTGCGTGTTTAGGAATGCGGTATGTAAGCGTTCAAATACGGTATGACTCACACTCAAATCGCTTTTGCGCTAGTTGGAATCGTTGACGTCGTGCAGAATGTTTGGACAGGCGGTTGTCGGGCCGCCCGGCTCGGGGAAGACGACTTATTGCGCGGCGCTGGCGCGCTTGCTGCGCGAGCGGCGTCGACGCGTCTGTCTCGTGAACCTCGACCCCGCCAACGACCTGGCCGCCTGCTCTGCGCTGACCGAGCCGGACGTGACTACTGTGGTGGACCTCCGAGAGCTCATCAGTGTCGCCGACGTCATGGAGCACGCGCGACTGGGCCCGAACGGGGCGCTCGTGCACTGCTTCGACTATCTCGTGGCGCACGCCGACTGGCTTCGGACTCGACTGACCCAAGCGGCGGGCGCCGACGACGACGACGCCTACCTCCTGATCGACCTGCCCGGTCAGGTTGAGCTCTACACCCATCACGACTCGGTGCGCCGCCTCCTGAGTCTGCTGGGCCGCTGGGGGCACCGTCTGGCCGTCGTCAACGTGACGGACGGCACCTTCTGCACGGAGCCGGGCAAATTCGTGGGCGCGGCCCTAGCGTCGCTCATGACGATGGTGCGACTCGAGATGCCGCACGTGAACGTCCTCAGCAAGCTCGACCTCGTCGACGCCGACGCGCTGCCCTTCCGGCTCGACTTCTACAGCGAAGCGGCCGATCTGACCGCTCTCGCAGACCTACTCGACGTATATGCGGCATGGATGGCGCATTTTTCGCTTCTGATGAAGGAAGTCGACTAACGTTTCAGACGGACCCCTTCACTCGGCGGCACAGCCGACTCAACAAAGGCATCTGCGGGGTGATCAACGACTACGGCCTGTTGCAGTTCCTACCGCTCGATCCGCAGGTAGGTCCGTGCCGTCTGCCCTGTCTTGTCGCTGATGTCAGTGGCGAACCGTTGCTCGTTCAGTCGGGCCAGAGCCTGACGCGCGTCCTCGACGCAGCCGACCTGGCGAACGGCCGCGCTTTCCACGCTGCCGACGGCCAGCCGCCCGACCCCAGGACGCTACTCAAAAAGACCGCGAAGTCGTGATGCTTGGCCTTCTTGAAAATAAACGTTTGTCGCTGTACCAACGCGTGCCGTGTGACACGCTTGCTGTTTGCTGCTACTCTCCAAGTTGTGGAACGAGCGATCGTACCGAAAGCGGGCGTGCAGATGTCGACGTCGCTGACTCGACACGACGTCAACTTCCAGCGCCTGCTCAAGCAGTGCAAGGTGTTGGCCAGTCACGACATTGACGACGCGGCGGGTGGCAAGCTGACCGGCTGCCGACGCCTGTGCCGACTCGCCAAATACGTCGACTGCCTGGACCAACTGTTCGGACGACTCAAACTCGACAGGTTCTTGTCGACGCGGAGCGCCTTCGGTTCCCTGACGACGACTACGCTTGCAGCAAACTCGGTCCCGACACGCTGCTGCAGTATGAGAGCGACTTGAAATTCTTGCGCGCCGTCGTGGAGGCGGAGTCCAAGGTCGCAAGCTGTGACGCAAGGAGGGGAATTAGTTTGCGACTTTTTTTCGTTTAGAAGAGTGCCGACGAGCGACTGGCCGCCGTTCGGCAGCTGGCGGTGCGCGACGGGTCGTCTTCTGGGGCCGATGGGTCGGCAGACGAGTCGAAACGCTCCGTCTCCCAGAAGGACGTCCGCCAGAGAACGGCCGCCGTCTACCACGCCGAGATCCGCCGCGAGCTGTTCGCCCGCAGCGGCGATACGGCCGGTGCGTGTCGGTCGGAGTCATTCGGTAGCGGTTGCTAGAAAGTCGTCGTCACCGCTTGTAGCGGATGTCGAGTCGGAGGGCGGGTTGCGACTGCGCGCGGCCGCCGACACGCTGCAGTCGGAGGGGGCGGACATGGACTCGCTGTTGCAGCGCCACCACGCCGACCAGCTGAAGCTCGCAGACGACTTCCTGCAGCTGACGCAGAGTCTGAAGGAGAACGTCACCATCGCCGGCCACATCGTCAGGGACGACACCAAGGTGCGGGCGCCCGTCTTCACAAACTAGTCGATCGATAGTCGACGACAACTCGTTCTGTCAGACGCTGGGGAGCGTGTCGGAAAGGGCGGAGCGCAACCGACAGCGTCTCGCCCACGAGGCGGCCCGTCTCGAGCAGCACGCGCGCCGCAGCTGGTTCAACTGCGGCGTCTGGCTCCTGCTGTTTGTCGTCGTGCTCACCTTCTTGTCCATGGTCATCTTCATGCGCCTCTTCAAGAAACCCAAGCTACCGTAGAGCCCAAGAGAACAAGAAGCGCTGCTGTTCAAGTACTGTGTAGTACGCACGCCTGACGCTGTTAATATCCCTTGCGCGTGGTCCGCGCGCGCGTGCACGCACGCAGACGACGAGAAAACGGTCGAGTTCTAAAACTACCGAAAGCGACACGCGAAAGCGAGCACGGACATTACCGACCGGAGACAGCCGTGGAGGGGATAGGGGAGGACGAGCGGCTAAACGCAACGAATACAGAGCGCGTCTACACCTCCATGCGGCTCTGACGAACAGTGGCGATACAACAGTCGGGGGCGAAAACGATCGCGCCGGCACGGAGACAACAGGGCTGCGGAGACAGCGTTAAACATGACATCAACATAAATACGCGAGTAGCCAGCAGAGTGGCCAAAGGACGGGCACGAGAGAAAGAGAGTTGGGGACGACTGGCCGACAGCTACTGCTGGCGCGGCCGGTCGCAGAGGTTGGCCGTGAGGAGCGGCGTGGGGGCGGGCGCGGTGGGCTGCTCGTCGTCGGCGCGGCCGCCGCCGCCGGCGGAGACGGAGTCGCGTCGACTCTGGCGCATGAGCGGCCGGTGCGAGCGGCTCTGCTCCATGCAGTGGAAGTGCTAGACACCCACCCATCTCCTTCCCAGCAGACGCCGAGCGAGAGGGAGACGCACACACCTGCCAGCAGGGCAGGCAGAAGTAGCGGAAGCAGGCCATGTCGCGGCAGAAGAGGCTGCCGGCGCCCCGGTGGCAGATGGAGCAGGGCGCGTCCTCGAGGAAGGGGTCGATCTGGATGCGCTTCTCGAACTTGCGCGTCCTGATCTCCACGAAGGCAGCCTTGATCGCGCTGAAGTAGGCCAGGCCCGTCGCGAACGACACGCGGCCAGAGCCTGGAGGCAGTCGCATCACCGTCGTATGAACAGAGGAGCTGACAACGAGAAGAAGAGTGGAGAGACAGCCGCACCGATGGGGTAGTTGTACTTGTCGGTGTCGACGCTGGCGGAGACGACGGCTCCGAAGAGGTCCTGCATGATGAGGGCGAGGTGGCGGGCGGTGATCATGCCGTGCAGCGCGCCCACGAACACCGTCCGCTTCGTCTCCGCCTCCTGCGTCGCGTCCACCACGAACTCGCTGTCGCCCACCGCCCACGGAATCAGCTGCACCTGCAGCCGCTCTGTCCCTCCACTCTCACTCCATTTCTCCCCCCCCCCCTCCGCCTCCAGCAGCTCACGAAGCGAATTTCCTTGGTGCGCTGGCGCTTGGCGTTCAGCTTGAAGTAGTAGCTGCCGCTGCCGGCGCCGAGGGCGGCGCTCGCCTGGCCGCCCATGTGGGCGGAGGCGCTGGCGAGCAGCCGCTTCACCGACTCCTCGCTCTTGTACACCATGTACACGTAGCCCGTCACTGAACCACGCCAGTCTCCGTGGGCAGAGCAGGCAGGCAGGCAGGCGGGCAAGCGGGGGAGGGGGCAGGGCACCTTTGGTCCTGGGGGGCCTGTGTGGGTTGCGCGTGTAGCGCGGCTCCTTGCCCGGCCACTCCGTCTTGCAGGCGCCGAACGGACCGAACGCCGTCTGCAGCGCCTCTGCAACGGCGGCTGACTGCACTGGTTGCACGCGTTATCCTTACGGACTCCCACCTTCCTGTATGTCCCATGGCACGCCGCCGACGAAGATCTTGCACGAGTACTTGGGGTTGGGCTCGCTGCGGTGCCGACTCGGCGCCAACTCGCCCGTCCACGTCGCCACCGCTGCCGACGCGCGAGGACGCGCAGTCGGCGTCGGAGCGCTCTCCGCGCCCGCCGACAGACGACCACCGCCTGCCGATGGCGGCGGAACCGCAAACGGAGCCTAGACGACCAGCAGACGACTTTCCATCGCAGTCACTTTCCTTCCAGCCAACCTGCGACGCGAGGGCGGCACTGAGGACATTGACGTCGGCGCCGGCAGTCTGGAAGAGGTGCCACTGCTCGAAGAAGGCCTTCGTGCCAGCCGCAATGCAGTGAAACAATGCCGCGCCCTGCTGCGGCGAGATGGACGCCAGGAGCGCGGGGTTAGCCTGAAGGGGTGTCGGCGGAGGCACTCTGTCATCGGTAGACGACGACGCGTCTCGGCCGACCTGCAGCATGTAGTTGAGGTGCTGCTGTTGCTGATGCGCTGCCAGGATTTGAGCGGCGGAGAAGAAGGCCGACTGCTCGTGGGCCGCGGCGGCCGGCGGACACGTCGCAGCACCGTAGTTGGCGCTCGGAGGCGGCGGCGAAGACGCGTCGACATCGACGGCAGCGCCTCTCGCAGGAGAGGGCGAGGAGACGACGCTGCCGCTGTTCGTCCAGCAGCCGCCTCTCATCGACGACTAAAGCGACGAGTTCGCGTCAGCGGCACTGTGGGCGACGAAGACGTTAAAAGCAGACTCCGCGCTGGTCGACGGCGAAGGAGAAGCGATTGGGAACGGCGCTTCCGTCCTCGGCGGCGACGGACACGAAGGGGGAGGAGGCCGTGTCGCTTCTCGCCGCGCTGCCCAGTCGCGCCGACCGCGACTGCCCAACGCCCTCCATTCTCGCAGTGGCGGCTCCTCCATCCGTCTGAGGGTCGAACGACAACGCAGCCAACTCGGCCGACAGCAACGACGGAATTCCGCTGAAGCAGACGAAGCATATACTCGTGCTTGCAGCTTCATGTTCCCGTGAACGCACGCCTGCACTACATCGGACGAACCGTAAAGGTACTGTACAGTGTACATCGTACAACATGACATGCACACACACAGGGCCCCTTCTCGACACTCCTCACCTCTGCCTTTGTCGATTCGTATCCCAATTCACTTCTTCCGCCAAGTCGCTGAAGGGGAGCTCGGTCTTGCGGGTGCTGGGTCTCTTGGAGCCGATGGAGCCGAAGGGCGAAGCGTCAACTGAGGGCGGCGGCAGCGCGGTAGGACGGAAGGGCGACGAGGCGGCCGAGGAGCCGCCGCTCGGCGCGCCGGCCGACGTCCACGCGCCGCCCGCCGACGACGCACTGCCCAGTGGGCCCAACGACAACGCCCGCAAGCGGCCCTCCATCTCCCAGACACACGCCCTATTACAGAACCCAATACACTACAAGAGAGCACGCAACAATGCAACAACGACACGACAGCAACCAAAGACAACAAGCAAAGAAACTTCGAAATGGTTCGTTTGAAATGATCGTTCAAAATATATGTACAAAATTTGCATAGACAAATACAATACAGTAGGCTACTTATTTGCATGTACTGTACGCTATTTATTAGCACGTAATAGCTATTGTACGTCCACTCATTTGTTACGTGCGTTTATCATCCAGTGTGTTCGTTCGACTGCTTCTTTCAAGCTGACGGTTTGTTGGAGAATCAGACGCCGCTAACGAGAGCAGTTTCTAATCCGAACGTTAATTTCATTGGGGCGATTATACAACCGTGAACGACAATCGAATTGGCAAATCGCCTCTTGAGAAGCATGGCGAAGTCTGGGAGAACGTTTGCGGCGCGGTCGATGTTCCCACATGATCATCACCACAGGAAATTCACAGCTGAAACGGGTCGAAAGTCAGCGTTGGAGCCTTGGAGGGCGGGGCGGGGCTGATTAACGCCTACCGGTGCGTTGCGCTTGGGGCAGGCGGCTGGGTGGCGCCGCCCACCTCAGCTGGCGGCGGCCCAGGCCTCGAGCTCGGCGAGGTCGGAGTCGGCCTCCTGCTTCTCCTTCTCCTTGCGCGTGGCCGCGGGCGCGGCGCTGGGCACGTCGGGCATGGCCGGCTCGGCGGCGGGTCCGGCGACGTCGAGCAGTTTCGCGTCCAGTTCCTGTTGCTCCAGCTCCTCCAACTCGGCCAGCAACTCGTCGTCGTCCATGTCCACGCCCGACGGGTTCGTCGAGATCGCCTCCGCGATCTCCTTGGCCACCTCCTGCTGGTCGGCGATGTCGTCCATCAGATCGTGCACCTGCAAGTGCAACCCTCGGCGTCGGCAGGCTCGCGACAAAGGAGTACGCGCCTTGTCGACGTCCATGTGATTGTGGGCCGCCTTGAGCGCCTTCGCGGCCGAGCCCATGACGTTGAAGACCTCGGCGTTGGTGCTCGCGTTCTCGAGCGCCTCCCGTTGGAACTCGATCGTCGAGATCGTGCCGTCGATCTGCGCCAGGTTCTTCTCGTGCTGCCGCTTTCGCTTCAGCGCCTGTAGGGCCGCTCGCTTGTTCTTCGTCCCTAAGACGCAAAGTTCGGTTCCGCACGCGAAAAGACCCCCCCCCCCCACTCCGCGCCCCACGAACCGTGCTTCTTGGCGTTGGCGATCTCCTGCTCGACCTTCTTCTCGAGAAACTCCTGCTTCTTCTGCAGCATGTCCTCCGTCTCCCTCAGCTTCTGGATGGCCTCCTGCGGCGTCGGCGCCTTGTCTTTCTTGCCGCCGAACAGCTTGCCCCAGACGCTCATCTCGGCGCTGCTGCTGCCGTGTCGACGATGCAAAGCACAGACAACTGCGACACTCAAATGCAACGACTGAGACTCAGGTGAATAATACGATGTGTGCGTAAAAAAAAAAAAGAAAAAAAAAACAACAAACCCAAAACCCCCCACACACCCACCCCCACAAAAACACAACCCACACACACACCACACACCACACCACACCACACACCCCCCCCCAACACAACAAAACCACCCCCCACCCTTGGACGTAGTCCTCATGACGTCATTGAAAGTGAATGAGCTCGTGCTGGGCGTCAATACAAGCGCACTGAAATAATCTTCAGGGTGCCTAACAAAAGGTGCAATGCTGCTCGCTTGTTGGCATAATGTATGGCTGTATTACCTTGATCTTGAATGCAAATTTGTGCTATTTGTATGCACGCGAATTGATAACTTTTTTATTTGCATACATGCAAATTCGTGATATTTGCATACACGCAAATATTTAAGTTGTAAATTTTTGATTGAATTTGAATTTGAATGAGTTACGATTGAAAGTCCTAAAGGCATATTCGCCTTGCTACACCTACGCCTTTGCGGCGTTCGCAGCTCTTACCGCTCGTTCGTCCCCTTTGCGAAACCTGCGACGCCGCGCAATCCTCGATGTCCCTCAACAGGTGCAAGATAATGAAAAGCAAATTGGTTGTACTGCTTGCGTTGCGAGGGCCCAGTGCCGGCGCGTGGTTCGCATTGTGTTCGTGCAGGAGCTGCGTGATCTTGTGGACCGCTGCGCCGAAAAGAACGCGAAACGCACCACCACCGAGACCCACAGCACGGCAGAGAGCGGCGCGCACCCCGAGCGCACGACGAGCGAACCACCGCACACACGCAGGAAGAGACCGCACGCCACACACGCACAGCGAGCAACCAACCCCCACAACCGCACGAAACAAACACAAGGAACCCACCAGCCCACGAGCGCGCAGCGCCACCACACCGAGCACCACACGCAACACACAAACCGCGAAAACACAAAAAACAACACACAAAACCACACGAACACCACCACACGCCCCCCCAGCGCCACAGCGAGGCGGAGCCCACCCACCACCACCACCCACCACACAAGCCCCACAGCCAACAACACACCAACCCTCGGCGCCCACGACGGACTCCGCCGTCGAGTTGGAGGCGGCATTGGGCGGCCTCTCCGACGACCGACAAACTGTGCTGGACGACTTATGCCGAACTGCGCTTCGCGGCGCTCGCGCGGTTGGTGGGTTGTCGCCAGCGACGGCTGCTGACGACAAGTTTGCGCTGCAGGTAGCGCGCACGCTCGGCTCGTCTGGAGCGATTTTTCGCGACGACACGGAGAGACTGGAACACCTGCTGTCCACCGCCACCGCGTCTACGCTGGTGTGCGACGGCTGTCGGGGCTGGCAGTGCTTGGAGCGCTTGTCGGTGCTGCAGGGGCTCCGCGAGCTTCTCGACAGCGTGTCGGTGGCCGGCAGGCGCGTCGCCGTCGGCGTCTTCGTCGCGCTGCAGGGCGCCGACCTATCCGACGTCGTGCTCGACAAGGCTCTGGCCGAGCTGAGCCATTCGGACCTCAGGTCGCTGTTTGAGGGGGCGCGCGACCGAGCAGTGCCTGCACTGCTGGCAAAGGTCCTCGTCACGCACGAGCACGACTCAGTGTGGTCGCAATCACCGAACCGCCCCGCTGCCACCGACGAGAGCAGTCGGCGAACAACAACGAACACGTCAGTGCAGCTGCGCGCGCGTGACCGCTGCGCCCGACACGCCCGCGACACGAGCGCGGCCGTGGTCGAGGCGCCCTCCTCCGACCCTGGAGCCGGAGCTGCTGAGGCAGAAGGCCCGGCAAGCGTTCTGCTACGCGGTACGTCCGCCTGCTGTCCAGCCAACCCCCCCCCCCCGCCCTTGACGCGTCGTCGGTCGACAGTTCGACGGCGACGCTTCGGTTTAGAAGCTGCTGTCGTCGTCGAGACGGTCGGCGGACGCTGCCGACGGCGCTGACGCCGGCACAACTGGCGAGAGCAATGGCACAGCAACAAAGAGGACAAACAATGGCAATTAATTAAAGGAGACATTGTATAGTATAATTAAGAGAGGTTGATAAAGAGATTGAACCGTAGGCATTGGCACTGGCACTGACTACCGTAGGCATTGCACTGTGTGAGGCTGGTACCGTAATTTTTCTGTATAATCTTCGGTTAGGCTGGCGGAACTGTTTTTCGTCGGACTCACCAACCAAACCACCGAACGGAAACGCAGCCAGCGCGCCCGCGCGCGCGCCGCCCACGCCAGCCAGGCACCCGGGGGCGGCCGGCTGGCAAGGAGCCAACAGCGACGCCCACGCCGCCCCGCCCCCCCGCCCGCGCGCCGCCAAGCCAGCCGCCCCCGAAGAAGCCCAGGAGCAGTCGTTCTTCATCGGCCTCTGCGCCAATCCCACCGCCAGACGCGCTCGGTCGGGCGCCTGCCGCCCCCGGCACGCCAGATCTCCAGCGCCTGCCTCAGTAGATCCACACTTACGCACGCACGCGCACACAGTACGAGAGCTCGCTCGCTCTGCCTAAGGCATCACCAGTCAACCGCCGCGCGCACTCTCTCTCTGCTAGTTCGCGCTGCGATCGCTCCGACCCTCCCGTAGTACCGAAGAAAGACCTGCGACCGCCCTTACTAGACGCCTCTTAGCGACCTCCGCTCAGTAGCTAACTATTCTTCTGACATCCTGACCCGTCGTCGGCGCATTCGTGTCACCGGCCATCTGCGGATGCGATGCAACGTGCGCGCTGTGTCGGTGCTGTCGTGTATTAGTTGACCCGCTGCCCTTGAATTGCTGTTTCTCCGCGCTGCACGGCACAAGTGTGGCCACAGTGACTAGGTTGTTTTCGTTTTGGTGCAACTCCGCCTGAGACGCCCCCCCCCCCTGCCTCGCCTTCCCCCTCGCGACCAGTCGTCAGTCTGTTCGTAGTCTGTTCGTTTAGTAGTTGTGCAATTCGTCTAGCTTCGAGTGTGTCGTTGTTTGCAGCTCGCCGCTCGGACGTGGCCGCGTGGACGTGTTCGACGGTTGTGCTGCGCCGAAGCGCCCGTGTCACACGCTAGCGCACGCAAGAGCCTCCTCGTCCGCTGGAGTCTCCGCTACGCTGCAGACACGCACACGCATTTTATTACAGTAGCATGTGTGTGTGTTGCAGAAAGAGAGAATGACGTCGCTTGGCTGTCCGGCGAGACCACCGCGATGCGTCGTTAGTGGCAGTGTACATGTAAACGCAATCTATATGGTCGGTTTTTTTTGTGACGACACGCCTCGGTCAGACTAGACGTGCACGACAACTCGCACTGTTCACGCGCTACAGAGACAGGGTCATGTGGGTAAGGTGCACTGCGTCACATGAAGTAGAAGGGCTGCCCGCGTTAGTCGCCGCTCTGAGTCCAAGTTCAGCAACGGTCGTCCATGCGTGTCATCAGCAGCGCTCTTTTCCGGCGGTCGTCTAGTCGGCATCGCCGTCGCGCTTCGGCGTCTTGCGTCGTCGCTTCTCTTTCGGAGCTGCACTCGACGACCGAGGGCGGCACCGCCTTCCCAGCGGTCGTCGTCGTCGTCGTCATCCCAGAGGTCGTAGTCGTAGCCGACGCGGCTTCAGACGTCGTCGCTTCTGTCGTCGAGCCGCTGCGCGTCGCCGTCGCTCCGTCTGAGGCCGTCTCCGTCTCTGTCACCCATTCCCATTCCGACTCCGACTCCTTCGAGGCCGCCTTTCTCTTCGAGTCCCCGTCGACGGCCAACGTCGGCTTCGCAGGCCAAAGGGACTCGGCGTCCATCGGGCCGCGTCGCTCCTTTTCCGCGTCCGCCTGGCGCAGCTGACTCGGCAGCAAGCCCCGCGCGCTGACGATCGATCGGCTGCGGTCGCCGCTCCTTCCTTCATGGATGTAGGCGAGTTCGCGGCCGTTGCCCGCCGACCCGAAGCCCCGCCGTCGACCTCGCTCGGTCGGCATTTTTTCCGGTGGCGGCGCTTCGGCGGCTCGCTCTGCCGACGACTTGTCTTTGGTAGATGGTTGTGCGGACGTTGGTGAGGGCGGGCGCTTGGCTGGCGTCTCGGTCGCCGTGGCGGAAGCACGCTTGCGGCTCAGGCACCGCCAGACTACCCAGCCGATCGCGCAGAGCGTCGCCAGCAGGAAGAGCAGCGCACCGCCTACCAAAATCCAGGATGCAACTCCGAAAGGCTCAGATCGGGTCAGCTGGGCGAAGAGCGCCTCAGCGTCCATTCCATCGTCGGCAACGGGATCGTTGCAGACGGCGCCGCTGCAGCAGCACACGACCACGGCCCCACCCGCGACGGCAGCGCAGTGGTCGGAGCCGCGACCGCTGTCCTCCTTGGCCTTTGAAACGACGTCGGCGCAGCGGAAGTCGGCCATCTTTCGCGCCCCGTCGTCCGACTCGCAAGCGGCGATGACGCCCTCCGCGCTGCCCTTCTTGTAGAGGGTGACACAGCTGTCGCCGCGTGCGCACTTCTGGGGCACTGGCCGACGACGACGCTGCTTCGCGGAGAAGAGGTGCTGCGTGGGATCGAAATCCGAAAAGCAGAAGCTCTTCAAGCCGTTAGACTGAGCCTTGACAATGTTGGTCCAGTCACTTCTCTTGCACGAGGCGCCGCAGCAGTATTCGAGTCGATAGCTGTCGCTTGAAACTCGCGTACTTCGGCTGCATTCTTTCTGACACACTGACTTTGGTGAAACCAGGGGGGGGGGTGCCACTCCGCCGTTTTTCGTGTTCAGTTTTTGCGCACTCGCCGCCACTCGCCAACGCGCCAGCGGATTTGCATCAAAATTGGTGGCTAAGTAGGAAATTTCACGGGCTACAAGATGGCGTTAACAGTTTCTAGCCGCTTTTGGAATTTTCGCGAGAACAGTCGCATTCTTCTGTCGCGGTGTAAAAAACGCGCTTTACAGTAAATTTATAGCCAGCGTAAAAGTTTTTATTAAAGGCCAAATTTAAAAATCTAAAAGACTAGGATTACGGGTATTGCCCTGAAGTTAATTTCATCCCATTATAGCTCCGCTCCAGCTCGTACCCAGATGGCAGGCCAGAGCGAAAACTGAAAATCCACTTTTCGCGCCGTTGAGTTCCAAAACTTTAACCATCCATTTCTAAACAAAAAGTTGTTGGAATTAAGTGAAATATGGGTTACGTATAACCGCCTCGACGTCCTCTTTCGAATGCCGTATCGCGCGCCGCGCTCCGACCTACGGTTCGGCCACACGACGCCGATAAGCGATCGCGGCTGCCAAAATCAGTCAAAAATTCAAATTTTGTGAGTTCAGGTTCTCAGCGCTGGGGAGGAAATTCGCAAATCCGCTCGACAAAAAGTTTTCTACCTACCTCGACTACGAACCACAAAAATCTCATTGCTGGGCGATAAGCATGCAGACCTGGCTAGTCCAAAAGGTGTGTTTTTGTCCATTTTTCATTGTAATTGCAATCTTTTATGTCGATTTTCTCACGCGTTTGTCTATTATATCCAAAACGTTTGTGCAATTTAGATTCGCCTCATCATGCTGAACAACCGGACGTGCGATTCGACCAGGTTTGGAAACTTTTTATTTTCTTGAGTTTTGAGCACCCCCAATCCTGGAAGTTGGAATAACTATAAAAAATAAAAAGTTTTCAAACCTGGTCGAATCGCACGTCCGGTTGTTCAGCATGATGAGGCGAATCTAAATTGCACAAACGTTTTGGATATAATAGACAAACGCGTGAGAAAATCGACTTAAAAGATTGCAATTACAATGAAAAATGGACAAAAACACACCTTTTGGACTAGCCAGGTCTGCATGCTTATCGCCCAGCGATGAGATTTTTGTGGTTCGTAGTCGAGGTAGGTAGAAAACTTTTTGTCGAGCGGATTTGCGAATTTCCTCCCCAGCGCTGAGAACCTGAACTCACAAAATTTGAATTTTTGACTGATTTTGGCAGCCGCGATCGCTTATCGGCATCGTGTGGCCGAACGGTAGGTCGGAGCGCGGCGCGCGATATGGCATTCGAAAGAGGACGTCGAGGCGGTTATACGTAACCCATATTTGACTTAATTCGTACAATTTTTTGTTTAGAAATGGACGTCTAAAGTTTTGGTACCAAATGGCGCGAAAAGTGGATTTTCAGTTTTGGGCCTAGCCCGCCATGGGGGTGAGAGATGGAGCGGAGCTATAATGGGATGAAATTAACTTCAGGGCAATACCCGTAATCCTAGTCTTTTAGATTTTTAAATTTGGCCTTTAATAAAAACTTTTACGCTGGCTATAAATTTACTGTAAAGCGCGTTTTTTACACCGCGACAGAGAATGCACTGTTCTCGCGAAAATTCCAAAAAGCGGCTAGAAACTGTTAACGCCATCTTGTAGCCCGTGAAATTTCCTACTTAGCCACCAATTTTGATGCAAATCCGCCGGCGCGTTGGCGAGCGGCGGCGAGTGCGCAAAAACTGAACACGCGCGCCCATTATAAAAGCGCGGAGTGGCACCCCCCCCCCCGCCCTGGGTGAAACTATCCCTAACTCGTATGTTGCATAGTATAGACAGTGAGGAGAGCAGCTTTTGATGTCTTCGCTGCACTGGTAGCCCTCGTTGGTGGCACGCTTCGGTCTTGCGTTGGTCGCGTCCCGATGTTGAACGAGAGAGCTGAACAGCTTGGACACCGAGAAAGCAGCGCGCCGCCTCTCCGCCGGCAGCATCCAAGCGGCGGGGTCGTTGCAGCCGTCGCCGCGACAGCACCACAACTCGCCTGCGCCCGTCCGTGCATCCTCTCGCCGGTTGACGACGATGGAGCAGTTTGCTGCTCCGCGGCAGCCAAACTCGAAGGCGGCGCCATGGGCGGAGCTCGTGCGCGGCGCGCGCGGGGGGGGGCTGGGGGCCCCGCTACTTCACCCCCCCCCCCTCGCGCGGCGGTCGGCCGCCGGCGCCTCCCTCCCTGAGCTGGGGGTGCGGGCTCCCCCCCCCCCTCTCACCTCCCCCCCCCCCCCCCCCCCACCCCCCCCCCCCCCCCCCCCCCCGAGAATTTTCCCAAAGGATTTTCGTCATGTGTAAAACGATAAAGGTGAGTAGCTGTCGGTCGTTTTACAGTGCTTTTCAGTGTTATATGACCATAAAACCAGTAAATAACACTGTTTACACCCTTTTTATACCCATTATACCCCGAAGTACCCCCGTATCTCACACACTATCCCCCTCCCCCCCCCCTCTCTCTGCTCGCCCCTCCCCCCCCCCCAACCTCCTCCCCCCCCCCCCCCCACCCTACCCATCAACCGGTATCCATATACACTTTCACCCTTTTACCCATTAACCAAAAAACCATATAACTCAAACATCCAGCACCCCCCACCTAAAACCCCCCCCCCCATCGGCCAGCTACCCCACCGCCGCCGGGGCGCAGAGGTCGTCGACGGCATTGCAAGAGCGCTGCGGCAGCGGCGCGACCGCCGGCACCGACAGGTCGACAGTGCCGTTGAAGCAGCGCAAGCCGATAGCAGTCGGCTTCATCAATTTGGAAATCGACAATAGCAACGAAATCATCATTTTCATTCTACTTGATATCCGATTCTAAATGCTATTGTGTAATTTAACAAGACGGCAAATAAGTGATCGTGTAATGGTCTGCCACGTTTTGTGTACTCGATGAATTTCGAAAAGTATGTGAGAGCTTAGCCACTGTGTATGTACGTGTACATGGAAGATTATTGCGGACTATAGCACGCTCCAATTTATATTATTCGTGTGTATACCCGCTTTCACTCTCTCGTTCTTTCTAGGGGGAGACCGTGCTGTGGACCGAAAAAGATTAATATTCTCTAGTTACCTATTCTAGTTCTAGTTATTCTCTAGTTTGTTGAGACCTTTGAACCAATTCGTGCCAATAGTAAAAACCTACGTGGTAATGGCGGCAGCAACATTGACAATGCCCAACTGGCATTGACATTGACAATGACAAATGACTGCCGCTACAAAAAAAAATGCTCCCGGTTCTCTCGAACAGTGTACTTAATTTGGCATCGGGCTGGCTGGACAGAAAAGCCGGACAAGCAAAAAAAAAGCAGCTGAGTCAAATCAGTAGAGCAAGAACAAGTAATGTCAATGCAGTTCTGTCTCTTTATTAGTGGTGTACCTGGACGTGCCGTGCCGTGACTTGCCATGTTTCCATACCTTTCGAGGTGCTCTAAGAGTGAACATTACTTTGGGGCCATTATGGGCCATTCACCGGCCTCCTAGAGTCCGTCTCAAACCCACAACAACAACAACAAAGTGGTGGTGTACACTCTAGTCCACACATCTTTCATCACTTCTAATGAGACAGAGTCAGACAGTAACGACAAGAATCATTCGTCAAGAAAAGCACAGAACTGGCCTAACTGTTTGCCAGCGGTTTTCAGTAGGCGCATCCGATGAGGGTGGCGACGGCAATGCAGCAAAACGTCGCCTTCGGACGTATCGTCGGTGAGACGTCGCCGGAGTCGGCAACGTCCTCGTCGCCTCGCTCAGTCGTCGTCAGCGACGTCGTTGTGCTGCTGGTCGTCGTGGGCGTCGTTGTTGCTGTCGTCCTCACTGTCACTGTCACTGTCGTCGTCGTTGTCGACGTCCTCAGCGTCGTAGCCGTCGTTGTCGTCGAAGGCGTCGTCGTCGTAGTCGCCGACGTCCTCGGCGGCCGTGTCGTGCGCGTGAGTGACTTGAACAGCGTCGCGGCGTCCATGTTGGTGTGTTCGACGGGATCGTTGCAAAGGGCGCTTTTGCAACAGCACACCGCCATCCGCCCGTCGTCGACAGCCGCGCAGTGGACGGACGGGTCGAGCTTGCGCCAGTGACGGTCTCTTTTCGCCTGTCTGATGACGCCGTCGCACGTAAAGTTGATACGATGAAACTTGGACGATTTGTTGGACTCGCAGGCGGCGACGACGCGCTTCTCCTTGAATTCTTTCGAGTAGAAAGTAATGCACTGGCCCCTTTCGACGCACTTCTGCGGCAGAGGCCGACGCAAGCGATCCTCCATAGGGAAGAGCGTGTTGTCCTTTATGTTGAAGTCGCTGTAGCAGAACCCGTGCAGGCGACCGACTACTTCGCTGAGCAGTGCGGTCCATCCCCTTCTCTGACACGGCTGAGTGGGCCCACAGCAGTAAATGATCTCGTATCCTTCCGAATCGGCGCCTGGTATCTTGATCTTGGGATAAGTGAATACGCAATCGTCATAACAAGCCACACCAGACCGCACTTTTCTTGTCGTACTCGTGGCGTTGTAAAATGTGATGAATCTGCACGACTCGCCAGTCGAACAAGAACATGAGTAGTGTTCATCCTCCGCTCGTCTGGTTCTACGGTTCAGAATCGATGCATTGGGCCGATCGACCGGGAATGCGGTCGACGGCCGCCAGACACGAGGGTCGTTGCAGCCGTCGCCGCGGCAGCACCAGACCTCGGTGCCGCCCCTCGCCGTTCCCATCGTGCAGCTGTCGGCGTCGCCGCACGCAAAGTCGAAGACGGCGCTGTCCACGGTCGACGCCGACGCTCGTTGTCTGCTGACGACGCAGCGATCGTGGACGGCGTCGCACGCTTCTTGCCGCAACGTTGCAGACGACGCTGCCGACAGCGCTGATGAACCGACGAAGCAGCGAGCGGCCACAGCCTGATGCGACCTCTGGAGTATCAAGAAGACGAACCAACAGTTCATTTCGTACATGGTTTACGCGTTGAAAAGCTACCATCAATTAAGGGTATTACAACAAATTGCAGCTCCCTCGGCGTACGTTGATTGACACACAAGTTGTACGCCGTAGGAATGCCACTCTGAGGCTCCCAGTTGACCAAGGGCGAACTTTGTTCGTTCGGCATATTTTGGACCGCTACTATTTCGTGTTAGGTCTTTGATTAGGCCCGTCAGGCCCTCGTCAACGCACAGTCGCCGTTGGACAGTTTGCCTGAGACGGCCTCGGTAACACCTCGGCTAGCCATCGCCAAGTTTGCGTGGAGTCTGTAGATTTGACGTCCGGACGTAGCCTCAGCGACTACAGGTACAACTGCGTAGCCATGGCGAGCGCTCTTTTATCCTACGTGTTGTGTCACAACAAAAAGTCGTAGAAGAAGAAGAATCCTGTGCAAAATGTGTTGTTGATACACGAAACTCTACTCGCGCGAACAGTGCAGTGCTGCATGCTGCGTGTACACGACCAATTCTATAGAAAATCGGTCTAATACCATACAACGATCTTCAATATGCAAATATTTGTTTTTAAAAATATGGACGGTAAATACGGTAAATACAGATGACTTGTTCAACGCGTAGCCGATGTAGCCGCTGAAAGAAGGATCGATCCCGCGCGCGGTGGAGGAGCGGGCGAGCTGACTTGTGGTAACTTAGCTTAGTCCAGCGTTGCCACACTGCATGTTTCGATGATAAACGCTCTTGTAGGTCGTGGTGTGAGTGCCGTCGAGAAAAACATGAAAGCGATGTCTCTGCGTGACGACGGCGGATGGAAGTCACTGAGATGGGTTGTGCTTTCTTTCCGGTCGTGGCGTGGCGTGCGTGGGGAGGGCGTTCTCTGGTTGTTGTCCAGAAGCTGAGGGATATGGTCGAGCGCTGCTGCGCCGGGGAGACGCCGCCCACCGCTGCAGCCGACGAGCTGCAGGCGGCGTTGGCCGACGTCTCTGCCGGCGATCGTCAGAGGTCGCTGGACGACTTGTTATCGACAAGTCTTCGGGGAGCGTGCGCGGTCTGTGACTCTGACCGACACCACCGCTTCCGAAGAGGTCGAACGCACTGCCTGTAGGTGGCGCGCGCGCTCAACTCCTCCGGCGCCATCTTTCGCGAGGACACCGAGCGACTGACGCAGCTCCTGACTACCCGCGCCGACGAGGGATGCGCTTCAACACCGGTAGGCACCGGTTTTTTGCTGTCTGTCGGCATGACAGCGCCAGTAGTTCGTCGATGCTTCAGAGACTCGACGAACTTCTGGGCGCCGTGTCGGCTTGCGGCCGCCGCGTCGCCGTCGCCGCCTTTCTCGCGCTGCTCGGCGCCGAGTTGGCGGACGACGACGAGGACAAGGCGCTGGCCGAGCTGCGCTCCGTGGAACTGAAGGCCCTTCTCAAGTGTGCCCGCCAATGCGCGCCCCAGATTCCCTCTGCGAGTCAGAGGTCGGTCCGGTCCGGACGTTCGGGCTTTGGATCCGCCGACTCTTTTCGCCAGTTCAGTTCAACTTAATTCAGGGCTTCCGATATTGAATCCGATGGGAAGCAGGAGCAGGATGCTAATGATGCTTCCGTCTCGTCTTCCGAAGACGTCAAGTGCAAACTTAAGGTTCGTGCGGTGGCTACGGTCTGGGTGCTGCCTGGCGCTGGCCGCGCACAGTTGCCCCTGTTTGCCCCCTTCCCGTTGCATGGAGATTAGCTATGCATTCCCTCTTGGCCGTTTTTCGCGGTATGCCGGCACGTGGACACGTTGAGCAGGACGAGCCTCGGCGCATTGTGGGGCGCCTCGCAGTGCGCGGTCGCCAGCAGCGCGCGAAGGCGCGGACGACGCGCGACAGCAGCGCAGCCGCCGTCGAGGCGTCTCCGCCGAGCCTGCAGCCGGAGCTGCTGAGGCAGAGGGCCCGGCAAGCGTTCTGCTACGCGGTACGTCTCCTGACCAGCCCCCCCCCCCCGACGCGTCGTCGGTCGACAGTCTCTGACGGCGACGGTTCGGTTTAGAAGCTGCTGTCGTCGTCGAGACCGTCGGCGGCGGACGCTGCCGACGAGGCGCATAGCTGTCGCCGCGCTGTCGACGGCGCTGACGCCGGTGCAACTGGCGAGAGCAATGGTACAGCAACAAAGAGGACAAACAATGGCAATTAATTAAAGGAGACATTGAATAGTATAAGTAAGAGAGATTGATAAAGAGATTGTATAGAGTCGAACATGGGACTTTGTTATTGGGGCGAGTAAATCTGTCGCTGGGCAGAATGTTTTCTTCAGTGAGTGAATTAGTACACTTCTAACGTTTAAGCAAATTAGTACACTTCTAACATTGTAAACAAATTATGGGCAACAAATTTTCTCGCCTAGGTGTCGCGTATGGTTCGTCATAACGTCCAGTCTGGCTGGTACCGTAAATTTTTCTGTATCATATTCGGAACTGTTTTTCGTCGGACACTGACATCCTGACCCGTCGTCGGCGCATTCGTGTCACTGGCCATCTGCGGGTGAGACGTGCGCGCTGTGTCAGTGCTGTCGTGTGTTAGTTCGCCTCGCTGCCCTTGAATTGCTGTCTCTCCGCGCTGCACGGCACGAGCGTGGCCACTGTGACTACGTTGTTTTCGTTGCGGTGCAAGTGCAGGTGTCGCTGCGACTTTCGACTCCGACTGAGACGCCCCCCCCTCTCTCTCTCTCTCTCTCTCTCTCTCTCTCTCTCTCTCTCTCTCTCTCTCTCTCTCTCTCTCTCTCTCTCTCTCTCTCTCTCTCTCTCTCTCTCTCTCTCTCTCTCTCTCTCTCTCTCTCTCTCTCTCTCTCTCTCTCTCTCTCTCTCTCTCTCTCTCTCTCTCTCTCTCTCTCTCTCTCTCTCTCTCTCTCTCTCTCTCTCTCTCTCTCTCTCTCTCTCTCTCTCTCTCTCTCTCTCTCTCTCTCTCTCTCTCTCTCTCTCTCTCTCTCTCTCTCTCTCTCTCTCTCTCTCTCTCTCTCTCTCTCTCTCTCTCTCTCTCTCTCTCTCTCTCTCTCTCTCTCTCTCTCTCTCTCTCTCTCTCGCCGTCCCCTTCGCGACCAGTCGTCAATCTGTTCGTGTAGTAGTTGTGCAGTTCGTCTAGTTTCGACTGTGTCGTTGTTCGCAGCTCGCCGCTCGGACGTGGCCGCACGCGTCGATGTTATGGTTGTGCTGCGCCGAAGCGCCCGTGTTGCACACGTTGGCGCACGCAAGAGTCTCCTCGTCCCTCGGGAGTCGCCGCTACGCTACAGACACGCAACGCCATACGGCACGCACACGCATGTTATTACAGTACCATGTGTGTGTATGTTGCAGAAAGCGAGAATGACGTGACTTGGCTGTCCGCCAATGTCTCAGTCTGCACAGTCGAGACTTAATCGCGATGCGTCGTTAGTGGCAGTGTACATGTAGACACAATCCATGTAATCGGTTTTTTTGTCACTACACGCCTCTCGGTCAGACTTGACGTGCAGGACATCTCGCGCTACAGAGACGGGGTCATGTGGGTCAGAGGGTGCACTGCGTCACATGAAGTAGAAGGGCTGCCTGCGTTAGTCGGTGCTGCGAGTCCATGCGTGTCATCAGCAGCGCCGACGGCTTCGCGCCTCCTTCGGAGCTGCTCTCGACGACCGACGACGGCACCGCCTTCTCAGCGGTCGCCGTCGCTGTCGTCATCCCAGAGGTCGTAGTCGTAGCCGACGCGGCTTCAGACGTCGTCGCTTCTGTTTGTTTGTTTGTTTGTGTGTGGGCCGCTTCTATGATCGCGGGGGCCTCTCTCTGGTCACAATCGACCGCTGCTAGTGAGAGATGAGACCCAGTCAGCCCGATCCTGGAGGGCTGGCTCCCGTAACGGGCCGGAATTGTCACTGCCGCCAGGTTGGTTCCGCTGGCCGGCAGCTCAAGGGACGCCCAGGACATACAGCTCCCAGAGGAGACCAACCTGCTGTCCAGACGGCTCCGACCATGTCCCAGCACACAAATGACGTCATTCGGTCTGAGGCATGCATAGTGGCCACGAGGGCCGCCACAGACACAGAAGAAGAACGCCACATATGTTCTACGGCAAGGATGACCAGAGAAAAATCCACTGAAAGGGATAGTTCTCAATAGTGGATCCCTCGAGAATTGAACCCAGGACCTTGCGATCATGAGTCCCAGTCTCTACCACTAGGCCACCGTGCCGACCGTCGCTTCTGTCGTCGAGCCGCTGCGCGTCGCCGTCGCTCCGTCTGAGGCCGTCTCCGTCTCTGTCACCCATTCCCATTCCGACTCCGACTCCTTTCCTTTCTCTTCGAGGCCGCCTTTCTCTTCGAGTCCCCGTCGACGGCCAACGTCGGCTTTGCAGGCCAAAGAGACTCGGCGTTCATCGGGCCGCGTCGCTCCTTCTCCGTCTCCGCCTGTCGCAGCTGACTCGGCAGCAAGCCCCTCGCGCTGACGACCGATCGGGTGCGGCCGCGCTCCTTCCTGCATGGATGTAGGCGAGCTCGCGGCCGTCGCCTGCCGATCCGAAACCCCGCGGCCGACCTCCACGTTCTTTCCCCCCGAACACTTTCTTCGTGACCGGTGGTGGCGCTTCGTCGTCACGCTCTACTGGCTTCGAATGCGGGAAGTCGGCAGATGGTTGTGCGGACGTCGTTGGTGAGGGCCGCCGCTTGGCAGACGTCTCGGTCGGCGTGGCGGAAGCGATCTTGCGGCGCAGGCACCGCCAGACTACCCAGCCGCACGCGCAGAGCGCCGCCAGTAGGAAGAGCAGCGCACCGCCGACCATAATCCAGGATGCAACTCCGAAACCCTCAGATCGGGTCAACTGGGCGAAGAGCGCCTCAGCGTCCATTCCATCGTCGGCAACGGGATCGTTGCAGACGGCGCCGCTGCAGCAGCACACGACCACGGCCCCATCCGCGACGGCAGCGCAGTGGTCGGAGCCGCGACCGCTGTCCTCCTTGGCCTTCGCGACGACGTCGGCGCAGCGGAAGTCGGCCAGCTTGCGCGCCCCCTCGTCCGACTCGCAAGCGGCGATGACGCCCTCCGCGCTGCTCTTCTTGTAGATCGTCACGCAGTCGTCGCCGCCGCTCGGGCACTTCTGGGGCACTGGCCGACGGCGGCGCATCTTCTCATCCAAGAGGCCGTGTACCAGGGGATTGAAGTCGGAATAGCAGACGCCTTTCATGTCGTTTGACTGCGCTTTGACCAACTTGGTCCAGTCGCTTCTTCTGCACGAGGCGTGACAGCAATAATGAATTAGATGACGGTCGTGTCTCAGGTTGGGGCGGCATTTCTGACATTTTGACGTGACGGCAAAATCCTCTGTGTATGCTACTTCAAAAAAGCACTCAGAGCAGCCTTTGATCTCATCGCTGCACTGGTAGCCCTCGTCGGCGGCGCGCTTCGTTCTTGCATTAGCATTCGTAGCATCTGGATGTCGACCGAACGGGCTGAGCAGTTTGGACGCTTGGAAAGGGGTGGGAGGCGATCTCTCCAGCAGGATCCAAAGTGACGGGTCGTTGCAGTCCTCGGCCCGGCAGCACCACCGCTCGCCGGCGCCCGTCGGTGCGTCCATTGGCCGGCTGACGACGACGGAGCAATTCGCGGACCCGGAGCAGGCAAACTCGAAAACGGCGCTGTGAGCGGCGGAGCCCGGCGGTCTCGGTCGACGACTGACGGCGCAGAGGTCGTCGACGGCATCGCAGGAGCGCTGCGGCAGTGGCGGGAGCGCCGGCGCCGACAGCTCGACGGACCCGTTGAAGCAGCGCAAGCCCGCAACCGTCGGCTTCATAAATTGGAAAATCGACAATATTAACGAATTCATCATTTTCATTCTGCTTGACAGCAATTCTTAATGCCAGCGTATAGTTTAATCAGGAAAGAATAAAACTATCATCGGAGCCTTCAAACAATATTCTCACCAGCACCACAATCAGTCATTGCACGACAAACCCAGCAAATAGGTAAATTATGTCAGCAAATAGGTAAATTATGTAAATGCTGTAATGTTTGTGGTCCCTATGAAATGGCACAGATTTTGCTCCAAAAGTCTGAAGCTAGTGCCGCTTTTCTACTACGCCAGACCGATGTTGTTCACTTTTGTCAACAAATCATATCTCCGGTTAGTTAAATCCGTAGACAGGATCACTCTCTCGCTCTGCCAGCTGCCGAAGTGTGTATCGCCGCCAGTAGGCGCATCCGATGAGGGTGGCGACGCCAAGAAAACGGAAGACGGCCTTCGAACGTCGCGTCGTCGAGGCGACGTTCGTAGCGCCCTCGTCGTCCCGCTCAGTCGTCGTCAGCAGCGTCGTTGTGCTGCTGGTTGTGGTGATCGTCGTTGTTGCTGTCGTCGTCATTGCCATCGTCGTCGTAGTCGTCGACGTCCTCAGCGTCGTGGTCGTCGTGGTCGTCGAAGGCGTCGTCGTCGTAGTCGCCGGCGTCCTCGGCGTCGTGCGCGTCAGTGACTCGAACAGCGCCTCTGCGTCCATGTTGGTGTGCTCGACGGCATCGTTGCAGATGGCGCCCTCGCAGCAGCACACCACCGTCCGTCCGTTGTCGACAGCCGCGCAGAGGACGGACGGGTCGAGCTTGCGCCAACGTTCCATTTTCGCCTGTCTGACGACGCCCTCGCACGTGAATTTGATGCGATGAAGCTTGGAGAATTTGTTGGACTCGCAGGCGGCGACGATGCCTCTTGTCTCAAAGTCCTTCGAGTAGAAGGTGACGCACTGGTCGCCATCGGGGCAGATGTGCGGCAGAGGTCGACGCAACCGATCCTCCGGGTGGAACAGAGCGTTGCCCTTTGAATCGAAGTCGCTGTAGCAGAACCGGCGCAAACGATCAGCTACTTTGCGGAGCTGTGCTGTCCATTCGCTCCGCTTACACGCCTCAGTGAGCCCACAGCAGTAAGTGATCTTGTATCCTTTCGAATCGACGCTCACTGCCCTAGTGTTGGGGTTGTATATGCAATCGGTCTCGCAAGAATTCGTCGAGTTGTACATTCTTTTTTTCGTGATGCTGTATATTTTGCTGTATTTGCAAGACCAGCCAGACAGACAAAATGGACACGGGTAGTGTTGATCCTCCGCTCGTTTGGTTCTACGGTTCGAAACCGATAGGGTCGGCCTCGGCGTAGCGACCGGGAACGCGGTCGACGGCCGCCAGACGCGAGGGTCGTTGCAGCCGTCGAAGCGGCAGCACCAGACCTCGGTGCCGCCCCTCGCCGTTCCCATCGCGCAGCTGTCGGCGTCGCCGCACGCAAAGTCGAAGACGGCGCTGTCCACGGTCGACGCCGACGCTCGTTGTCTGCTGACGACGCAGCGATCGTGGACGGCGTCGCACGCTTCTTGCCGCAATGTTGCAGACGACGCTGTCGACAGCGCTGATGAACCGACGAAGCAGCGAGCGGCCACAGCCTGATGGAACCTCTGGAGTATCAAGAAGACGAACCACCAGTTCATTTCGTACATGGTTTACGCGTGGAAAAGCTACCACCAATTAGGGGTATTACAACAAATTGCAGCTCCCTCGGCGTACGTTGATTGGCACACAAGTTGTACGCCGTAGGAATGCCGCTCTGAGGCTCCCAGTTGACCAAGGGCGAACTTTGTTCGTTCGCCATATTTTGAACCGCTACTATTTCGTGTTAGGTCTTTGATTAGGCCCGTCAGGCCCTCGTCAACGCACAGTCGCCGTTGGACAGTTTGCCTGAGCCGGACGCGGTAAGACCTCGGCTAGCCATCGCCAAGTTTGCGTGGAGTCTGTAGATTTGACGTCCGGACGTAGCCTCAGCAACTACACGTACAACTGCGTAGCCACGGCGAGCGCTCTTTTATCCTCCGTGTTGTGCCACAACAAAAAGTCGTAGAAGAAAAAGAATCCTCTGCAAAATGTGTTGTTGACACACGAAACTCTACTCGTGCGAACAGTGCAGTGGACATGCTGTGTGTACACGACTAATTGCATAGAAAAACGGTCTAATACCATAATTACAACGATATTCAATATGCAAATATTTGTTTTTGAAAATTTGGACTGTAAATACGGTACAAATAACTTGTTCAAAGTGTAGCAGATGTAGCCGATGAAAAAAGGTTCGATCCCGAGCGCGCTGGAGGAGCGGGCGAGCTGACTTGTGGTAACTTAGCTTAGTCCAGCGTTGCCACACTGCATGTTTCGATGATAAACGCTCTTGTAGGTCATGGTGTGAGTGCCGTCGAGAAAAACATGAAAGCGATGTCTCTGCGTGTCGACGGTGGATGGAAGTCACTGAGATGGGTTGTGCTTTCTTTCCGGTCGTGGCGTGGCGTGCGTGGGGAGGGCGTTCTCTGGTTGTTGTCCAGAAGCTGAGGGATATGGTCGAGCGCTGCTGCGCCGGGGAGACGCCGCCCACCGCTGCCGCCGACGAGCTGCAGGCGGCGTTGGCCGACGTCTCTGCCGGCGATCGTCAGAGGTCGCTGGACGACTTGTTATCGACAAGTCTTCGGGGAGCGTGCGCGGTCTGTGACTCTGACCGACACCACCGCTTCCGAAGAGATCGAACGCACTGCCTGTAGGTGGCGCGCGCGCTCAACTCCTCCGGCGCCATCTTTCGCGAGGACACCGAGCGACTGACGCGGCTCCTGACTACCCGCGCCGACGAGGGATGCGCTTCAACACCGGTAGGCACCGGTTTTCTGCTGTCTGTCGGCATAACAGCGCCAGTAGTTCGTCTCGTCGATGCTTCAGAGACTCGACGAACTTCTGGGCGCCGTGTCGGCGTGCGGCCGCCGCGTCGCCGTCGCCGCCTTTCTCGCGCTGCTCGGCGCCGAGTTGGCGGACGACGACGAGGACAAGGCGCTGGCCGAGCTGCGCTCCGTGGAACTGAGGGCCCTTCTCAAGTGTGCCCGCCATTGCGCGCCCCAGATTCCCTCTGCGAGTCAGAGGTCGGTCCGGTCCGGACGTTCGGGCTTTGGATCCGCCGACTCTTTTCGCCAGTTCAATTTAATTCAGGGCTTCCGATATTGATTCCGATGGGAAGCAGGAGCAGGATGCTAATGATGCTTCCGTCGCGTCTTCAGAAGACGTCAAGTGCAAAGTTCAGGTCAGTGCGCTGGCTACGGCCTGGGAGCCTGACGCTGGCCTGTCGGAACCCGCACAGTTGCCCCTGTTTGCCCCCGTCCCGTTGCATGGAGATTAGCTATACATTCCCTCTTGGCCGTTTTTCGCGGTATGCCGGCACGTGGACACGTTGAGCAGGACGAGCCTCGGCGCATTGTGGGGCGCCTCGCAGTGCGCGGTCGCCAGCAGCGCGCGACGGCGCGGACGACGCGCGACACGAGCGCAGCCGTGGTCGAGGCGCCTCCGCCGACCCTAGAGCCCGAGCTGCTGAGGCAGAAGGCCCGGCAAGCGTTCTGCTACGCGGTACGTACGTCTGCTGACCAGCCCCCGCCCCGCCACTTTGATGCAGCGTCCGTCAAGTCGATCGAGTCTAGAAGCTGCTGTCGTCGTCGACGCGGCCGATGGTGTCTGCGGACACGAATCGCCCTCCAGGCGCTGTCGATGGCGCTGACGCCGGCACAACTGGCGAGAGCAATGGCACAGCAACAAAGAGGACAAACAATGGCAATTAATCAAAGGAGACATTGTATAAAAGAGAGATTGATAAAGAGATTGTATAGAGTCGAACTTGGAACTTTGTTATTGGGGCGAGTAAATCTGTCGCTGGGTTGAATCCTCTTCAGTGAGTAGATTAGATTAGTACACTTCTAACATTGTAAACAAATTATGGGCAACAAATTTTCTCGCCTAGTGGTCGCGTATGGTTCATGACGTCCAGTCTGGCTGGTACCGTAAGTTTTCTGTATAATATTCGGTTAGGCTGGTGGAACTGTTTTTCGTTGGACGCTGACATCCTGACCCGTCGTCGGCGCATTCGTGTCACCGGCCATCTGCGGATGCGATACGACGTGCGCGCTGTGTCAGTGCCGTGTGTTAGTCCGCCTCGCTGCCCTTGAATTGCTGTCTCTGCGCGCTGCACGGCACGAGCGTGGCCGCAGTGACTACTATGTAGGTTGTTTTCGTTTTCAGCGCCGTTTTTTGGAGGTGGTGCAATTTGCCAGTAAACTTTATCGCTTCAAAACTTGCATCTTGTTTAGAGTATGTCAATTTGTTTCGACGTGACTAGCAATGCTAGTCGTTTTACGCCAAAATTCGTTAGGCCCGGTTTTCCCCTGGAGTTGCAGCTGATGAGTACGAAAGTTTAATTATGCTTGCACCATAGCACTCGCATAGCTGCGCCTTTCGGCCAGTGTAGGTAGGTAGGTAGGCTGTTCCATCATTGACTTCAGTAAAATGTCGGTGGACTACGGTCTTGGCTGGCTGATTGTGTGTGTGTGTACGCGCCGACGACGGACGGCCCCCACAGCGTCGTTTGCGGTGGCATTGCGATTGCGATGCGAGGCCACGAGCGCTCTAGCGTAGCAGCTGGGCAAGGCAGCAGCCGCCGCCTGGACCCGCCCTATTCCGACCCCCTCCCCTACCCACTCCCCCCCCCCTCCAACCGTCTCTCCTCCCTCCACCCCCCCCCCCCCCTTCCCCGCGGCAGCGTCCGCTTGGCGGGTGCGCCATTCGAAAGCAAAGGCCGTCTGTGAGTGGAGGAGGGGAGGAAGGAAGCCAGTTATCGTCGCTGCCCTCCCGCCCAAGAGAGTGTGCGGAGGACGGCGCCGCTGCTACACGTGGACGGAACGGGCCGCTAGGCAGAGCGTCGACGGCGGGAGAGAGGTGCAGGCGCGCGGGGCAGCAGCAGCTGAAAGGGACGGAGAGTCGGCTCGGCACTGCTGGCTGGCGACGAGAGAGAGAGAGAGAGAGAGAGAGCGAGCGAACCCAGCCGACGCGGCCGTCGCCGGGCGTGCGTACGTAGGAGCGCGCGCGCTGCCGTCGTCGTCGACGGCGAAGAGAAGAGGAGAGCGAGAGAGAGAGGAGGACAAGGCAGCGGCAGCAAAGGCGTCGGCCACGGCCGGCCCGTGTGGTGTACAGTTGTTGGTTGGATGGTCCAAGAGCGCCGGACAACTGGACGTGCTGGATGAGCGGCCTGGTGGTCGCGGCCGCGCTCTTCGGGCCAGCCGGGCCGCCTGACTCCGCTCCACGACCTGCGGGCCCCGGCCGGCATGAGCAAGGTCTCCTTCCGGTCGCGCTCGCTCGCCGTCGATAGAACCATGCCCGTCTTTCTCGCCGACGAACTGCCCGATCTCGCCGAGTATGCGCAGATCAACCGCGCCGTCGCCTCCATGCCCACCGGCATGGAGAAGGACGAGGAAATGGTATGTTTTCCGCTTTTCAACATGGCCGCCGTTGAACCGCCAGCCGCCACTTTGCCCGCCAGGCGGCGCGCGCGTCGCCTCGTCCTCGCCGCTCATTGGTTGGCGCCAAAAGGGGCGGGGCCTAGTCTAGTCACGTTGCCCTGCTCGATTGCCTGAGCCGTGAGTTGGGTTCCGTACGAGACCCCGACCATTCAAACCGACCTAGTGCGCGACGCGATCCACGCAGCAAACTCGACTCTGCAAACTTGGACAGCAGCAGTCGCGCAATTCAGGAGCTGCACCTACGCAATGCGATCGACTTCCAGCAGCGGACGAGCACCGGCAGCGGCAAGCTGGCGCCGGTCGCCTCGGGCGACAGTAGCTCCGTCAACGGCGTCATTCCCGTGCCCCAAGTGTTCGACTGCGATGCCGGCCTCTACGAGCGCCTGTATCCTTCGTCGGACGTGGGCCGCGATCGGAACTTCATCCGCGTGCGCGGTGCGTGCGGCGACGGCGGGGAGAGGACGTTCTGTCGACCGCTGGATGCTTGTCTGGTTCAGCGAGCGTGCAGCTGGCGGAGCCCGAGCTGCCCGAGTACGACTGCGACAGCGGCGACGAGTCGTACCTGGGCGCGCAGAACGAGCTTCGGCGTCCCGAGCAGCTGCCCGAGATCGAGCTGCTCGCCTTCGAGCGCGTCATGGACCGCCTCGAGAAGGCGAGCGAGCGCGTCGTCTGCCGCCTCGACGAGGCCGTCGCCCTCTGTCCCGACATCCACCAGAGCGTCGTGCAGGACGTCTACGACTACTGGCTCGCCAAGCGCACCCAGGCCGTGAGTGCCAGTCGACAGGCACTGCGCGTGCACACAGACGCGTGCGGATCGCTCGACTCGGTTGCAGCTCCAGAGCGGCGTGTCGATGCTGGTGCCCCGCCTGCTGGTCGAGAAGCGCGACGGCTCCACCGCGGCCAACCCGTACGTCGCGTTCCGCCGGCGGGCCGAGAAGATGCAGACGCGCAAGAATCGCAAGGCGGACGAGGAGGGCTACGAACGAATGCTCAAGATATGCGCCGACTTTCGCAAGGCTGTGTAAGCGACCCAGTCGTTTTTCGGTTCGGCGGATAAACGGTGTGCCTTCTTGTGGTTGCAGACAGTTACTCGACAGTGTCAGTCGACGAGAGAGGACGAAGCGCGAGTTGTTGCGCCTCAGCGCCGCCTTGTTCGAGAAGCGCCTCGCAGCGGAGGATTTCAGCGGAGAGCAGATCAGAGAGGTCCTTTTGAGCCGGATCCTGTCCGCTCTCCAGCAGCAGGCGACTGTGCTTGTCGCCCTAGGTGGAGCAAGAACTGGGCAGCGGAGGAGGTCAGGCGTTGCGCAAGAACCTGAAGCTCAAAGTGACGGCGGACGTCCGAAAGAAGAACCGACATCGGCACGACTCCAAGTGCGCGGACGGCGGCGCCGACGACGGACTAGCGACGCGCCAGTGGCTCTTGGAGAGTGTCGAGCGCTGGAATCGACCGGCCGAGTTTCCCCTGTCGCCCGGACGCGTCTTCGGTCCCGCCTCGCCGCCGCCGCCGACGCGCACGCCGTCCGTGCCGTCGACGAGCGCCGAAGCGCCAGCGCAGCCCGTCGTGGCGGCCGCGGTGTCCGTGGTCGGCGCCTCCGCCGACCGCAATCTCGACGGCGTCTTCGCCTTTCGGCGTCGTCGCGGCTGCCGCTACTACGCGCCCGCCGCCGCCTTTGCCGGCGCGTCGGCGGTGGGCACTGGCGCTGGCACTGCACCGCCTTGGACTGACGAGGAGACGGTGCTGTCGTCCGCCGAACTGGCAGTGGAGCAGCAGCAGCAGCGGAGCAGACGAGGGGAGGCGTTCTCGGCCGCCTGCTTGAACTCGGCTCGCGACTCCACGCTCCGGCCCGTCGGCCTCGTCAGGCGTCGACTGGCGCGCGGTGGACGGTGAGTCGTGTACTGCCTCGTTCTCGGCTGCCAATGAGCCGCACACCAGTAGCACAAGTCATCATGCGTGGTCCTCGTAACACTAGTTGAGGCGTGTGCAGCCGCTGACCGTTGCGCGTTTACTCTACTGTAGTTAGTGGCTAGTAGTAGTGAGTACTATGTACATACGTTATGGAACCTTTCAGAATAGTGTTCGACCGGCTTTCGCTGCCTCAGTCCGAGCTTCGTCGTCGCCTCTCGGGCGCGACATCGTTGGCCACGGAGGGCCGGCCGCTTTGTACGGGTCAGACGGCTGGTAGCAGCAGCGCGTCCTCGTCCAGCTCAGGTGTCGCCTCGTCTCCCTGCAGTCGACCGTACGCTGTCTTGTCTGCGTTCGCATTTATTCCTTGGATGCACGCCGGTCCGCGCCGCTCCAGGAATCTGTACTACCGGCCGCGTAGTCCGACAAATTGCTGGCTCAAGCAAACGTCAGCGTGCTGCTCGACCTCGTGCTGTCCTTCGGAACGACTCGCAGCGCCCCTGTCCCCGTTGGACGGTGGTGGCGGTGCTGGCGCTGCGCTACCCTGCGCCTCGTCGGCCACCGTGCGCGTCGCGCCGCGCCAGAAGAGGGGTCGGGGCGAGGCGGAAACGCTGCTGCCGCTCACGGTCGGCGTCAGCTCGGCACTCTACAAGGAGCACCTGCGCCGCGTCGCCCACGCCGCCGCGGCCCAGCCCCCTCCCGCCAAGGTGGCCCGGGCAGCGGCCGCCGACGCGCCTCCGCTGATCGACAAGCCGACGGCGTTCAACTCGAGCGCTGCGGCCATGAGCACGCAGCAGCTGCATCGCCTCCTAGAGGACGTGGCCGCCTCCAGGCGCGACTCTCTCCTCAACGGATCTCCCAACGTCCCTCCGCCAGCGCCTCACGGCCGCGTCGGTCGCGTCGGCCCTCCGTCGCGGTCGTCGTCCGCAGACGCCGACGCTTCTTGTGCGCAACCGCCGCCGCCCTCCATGCCGGTCGTCTCGGGCCATCCCCTGCCGACGCCCTCCCCCTCGCCCAACTCCCCCGCCGACGACAAGGAAGACGTCCTCATCGGCATTCCCTATGGTCGGTGCGCCTCCGCGTTTGTTCCCCAACCCCGGCAACACGGTCTGGTTCCAGAGGCGAAGACGTCCGCCTTCTTCCAAGGCGCCGTAAAGGTCGAGGGGCTCGTCATCAAGTAAGTGGGCGCGGTCGAGCCACTGGCTTGCGCGGAGCCAGCGCCCCTCGTCTCTCCACGTCTAGTGGCGAGGCGCCGCCCGCCGTGGCTCTGCAGAAGAACCGAAACAACAACAACAACAACCGCCACCACAGTCCGCCC
>JASAMY010002358.1:0-51830 GCA_030248085.1 Paralinhomoeus sp. GSCO2_6
GGAAGAGCAGCCTCCGAGCAACAAGGAGCAGCCATATTTACACTCATGAAGGGTTGGCCCACACCGAGATGGCCTTGCTGAGTTGGCTGAGTTGGGGCATTCTGTACTGCCCTCCAGTGACACGTTAGTCCATTTTCTCTGTATACAGAGACACTATAGAATGGCACCACTGATGATTTATATTTACACTGAATAATATACAGTTACATACACAAAATGTGAATGTCAAAGTGTTGGTTATCACGTTCACACTGCCATCATAGCTGTTTCTCCTCTTGGTTTTCATCTTCTTCTTGTTGGTCATCATCTTCCTCTTCATCACTTTGGTCATCACTTTCATCCTCATTCTCCTCAGTCTTTACTTGGCTGATGACCTTCTTCAAATTTTTCCAATTATTTTTAATGAAACACTTTAGGGCAAATTTCCTATCACTCCAGGCCCTCTCAAAGGCCTCATCCTCAGGATAACCTTTGTCAACGAGTTTTTCCTTATGTTCTAAGATGTCACTTACAAGGCTCGTGTTTTGCAAATCATTAGCAAAAGTTATAGCCCCCTCTACCTTTTCCTTGAATTTTTTGAATATTTGTTTGTAATCCTCCATGACATTAGATAAGTTTGTATCGTCTGTAATGATTTCAGAGAGCAACTCTCCAATTGTGTCAGTATCATCACTGTCAGAATCAGATCCATCAGAGTCACAAATGTCTACGTCCATGTCATCTACACTCGGTTTGTGCACAGTTTGAAGATGTCGTTGCAAATTATATTGAGACACAAAGGACCTGTTGCACTTCTCACAACGGTATAAGTTCATTTCTAAACTGATTTTTTGTAAGAATGACTGGAGTTCTATTGGCATCCCTTTAAATACTGTTTGAAATGCTGCTCCTCCATGCTCCTTGTTGCTCCGAGGCTGCTCCTTGTTGCTCCGAGGCTGCACCTTGTTGCTCGGAGCCTCCTCCTCCATGCTCCTCCTTCCTCCAAGGCTGCTCCACATGCTCTGCAGCAATTTTAGTAGCAAGAATTCTCTGTGTCACTGCCATAAACGTAATTTTATTAAAATGCATGGCTCTAGCCCCCAAATACCTAGTTGGTATTACCTTATGCACTGCAGGATCAGATATGCACTCAGCTAGTCAGTCACCAATTGGTCAACTATATCCCACACCTGACCATGAGTTCTATCATATGTACTCGGTTGGAGGCAAGCAATTTCTCTTTTGGATACAATCGTGCATGCGCTAGCTGTGGTGTATACTGTACAGCGCTAAAACGGCGTCTCCAGTACGTCGTCCACACACAAG
Source organism: Paralinhomoeus sp. GSCO2_6 (assembly GCA_030248085.1). Lineage (NCBI taxonomy): Eukaryota > Metazoa > Nematoda > Chromadorea > Monhysterida > Linhomoeidae > Paralinhomoeus > Paralinhomoeus sp. GSCO2_6. The sequence continues at coordinate 1,306 of JASAMY010002358.1, forward strand.
CGCAGTGGTGCTAGACAGCATCTTGAAAAACGTCGTCTCCGAAACGTAGGGGGAATTCCCTACCCAATCCTTTCTTATTACGTCGTTCCATATTCTTGACGGCAAATCCACCGCAGCATAGCTCCGCAGGAGGGGTCCCAAGCCCAAGGATAGCGCCACTGGATTTCCCACAAAAAATTCTAAGCTCAAGCTTAGGATTTTGCTCCATGACTGCTCCTTGTTGCTCTGAAGCTGCTCCTCCTTGCTCCCGAGGCTGCTCCTCCTTGCTCCAAGGCTGCTCCTTGTTGCTCCGAGGCTCCTCCTCCATGCTTCGCAACAATTTTAGTAGCAAGAATCCTATTTATATGTACCTGGAATAATGTTATTTAGATGAAGTTTATTACAAATGCATGGTTGTAGCCCAAAATACCATAAATCTTTCAATAGTGCCCCAGGGCACTATACTTTCAACCTCTCCTTACATGGGGACACTATTGGAGGGGGGTCTACTATTGCAGAGGGGGCACTATTGTAGGATTTACAGTAGTTCTTTGGTGGTATTTGCACTGTTATGATGCATATGCCTTGTGCACTGCAGGATCAAGAATGCACTCAGCTGGCCAGTCACTGATCTCAAGCTTAGAATTTTGCTACATGACTGTTTCTTGTTGCTCCAAGGCTGCTCCTTGTTGCTCCAAGGCTGCTCCTTGTTGCTCCGAGGCTCCTCCTCCACGCTCCTCCTTGCTCCAGGGCTGCTCCCCATGCATTGCAGCAATTTTAGTTGCAAGAACCCCAAATACTTAGTTGGTATTACCTTATGCACTGCAGGATCAAATATGCACTCAGGTAGTGAGTCACCAATTGATCAACTATAACCCACACCTGACCATGAGTTCTATTATATGTACTCTGTCGGAGGCAAGCAATTGCAGCATACAGGGTTGGCATACAGGGCTGGCATACAGAACGCACATACATTGTGCAGTGTACAGACCACTACATTACTCACACATGTAACCATGCATTCAGCATACACAATTCCGTCTGCACCAGCATGGCATAAGAGCGCAATTGGCAGGAGCCAACAACTGTGCTGTTGAGCTGTTCTCCTGCAGACGCGCGCTGGGTCAATGCATCACATGCAATGCATACATATGAACACACAGAACATGGATGGGCCCCAGAAACACACCAAATACTCGCCAGCAGTGTAGTGGCTAGGTGTGGCTGCTTTTAAAAGCGGCACAGCTAGAATGCTGACGACTGCGTCTACATATTGGTCTGTGATACAGTGGCATCTAACTACTGAGTATGTTCTCATACGATGACACGTTAGTCCACAATGAATTATTTAGATGGATACGGTATACTGACAGCACACGGGTTAAAACGCGTTTCATGTTGTTGTAGCATGCAATGTACACATAGTACTGCGGTTCAAAAGTGCCAAGAACTATTGAAGGGCAGATTGTGGGGCAAGTCCGCAAGAGCCCCAGAACAACTGCATGTAATCTGCAAATCATTGGATTGTGTATCCCTGTTTGTAAACGTGTTCAAAGAGACAGAATAAATCAGTACAGAATGGGGGCGATGGCGCAGTACGAAACGACCAATCCCAAGACTGCTGTACTGGTAAGTCACTTAACTTGTAAACGTAAAAGTTCGATTATTTGTCCATTCCAGGTAGCCATCGCTTTTGTAGCACTACAGTGTACACATCATTGCGTATACATGTAGAGACGCGATTGCGTCAGCGCCGACGTGACGTAACAGCACAATTGGCAGGAGCGGACGGGCGCCGCGTCTATTCATCACTTGCGGTGCATACACCCGCACGCACAGAGAACACGCGCCCACAAACACACGCTCTCTAGCTGCGCGCCGGCTTCGCATAGCTGCTTGTAAATCGGCGCCTCTACAGGCGCCGTCCCCACCGCTTGCCCGCGCAGTTCAGCCAAACGGCGTTGCCAATACGACGTCCACGCAGCAACGCAGGGTTGCTAAAACGGCGACCTGAGAAACGTCGTCACTCAATCGTAGGGAGGGCGCGACAGCTCCGCACGACCTACACACTCGAGGATAGCTCCACAGGTCTGCAATGCTGAAGGATAGCTCTGCAGGTTCGGCTTTGCAACCCTGTTGCCTAACTGGACCGCACTAACTGTTAAAGATAGCTCCACAGGATCTACACAGTTAAGGATAGCTCCACAGGTCTGCAATGCTTAAGGATAGCCCCGCAGGAAGCCCGCACCATGAAAGGATAGCTCCACAAGAGGTCCGCACAGTTAAGGATAGCTTCGCAGGAGGTCTGCACGCTTAATGATAGCTCCGCAGGAGGTCCGACAGAGCCTGTGGAGCTATCCTTAAACGTTGCTCCCCGGTTAGGCAGTACCTACAGAGCTATCCTTAACTGTGCGGACCTCCTGTGGAGCTATCCTTAAACGTTGCTCCCCGGTTAGGCAGTACCTGCAGAGCTATCCTTAACTGTGTAGTCCCTGTGGACCTATCCTTAACTGTGTGGACCCTGCGGAGCTATCCTTAAGCGTTGCTCCCCGGTTAGGTGCCCTATACTACTACCGCTGCTGTCGGCCGAGCTGATCTTCTCCAAGGGCACAGCGACTGGGCACACGCGTCGAAGGACTGCGCGTTGGGTCTGTCGGCGAGGCCGCCCGTGCGGACTCGCTTATCGCCAACGGTGAACTCGCGGCCGAATATCTCCGCCAAGGTCGCCTGCACGGATACTCAGTGGCCTTCATCAAGAGCCCGATCGGGTTACCCCCCCCCCCCTTCTGGCCGCGGTCAGAGTGACTTAAAGTTGCTAAAAGTGCCAAATTTTCGCCTGTGGCACATTGGTTTAGCCAATTAAAATTGCCAAACCCAGCACCACCACCCACCGCCTAGAATAAAAAAAAATGAGCAGACCAAAAAGAAAAGACCAGATGACGGCGTCCTGCAGTCCGTCTCTGCCGACGACGAGCGACGAGCCGCCAACGGACGAAGGGGACCCCTTCGATGCATTTTTATTGTTGTTGTAGCGTTCTTGTTCTTGTTGTGTTGTGCTGTTGAGCTGTTGTGCTCGTTGTGCTCGGAATGCGACTGGTTCAAGTGTCATCCGCAGTTCAAAATTCAAGTGTGGAATCGGTCACAGCATCTTCAGGATAGTCGCAACATCCATAAACATTGTCGTTGTATGCTACAGTGTGTCAACACATTGTATTACGTGCGGAAAATTGTGAAATGCGGTTGCTTTTTTCAGAATACCGTATACAGCGCAGGAGCGCACGAGCGCACGAGCGCAGAGCGCGGAGCGCGGAGCGCGGAGCGCGGAGCGCGTGTTTTGTCCTACGCCCGTATTGTTGCAGTATGGCTGCGCTAATTTTTACCACTGTTTAATTAAAAAAAAATCGTTTCTGACGAGAAAAATATTCACAAAATGTCGTCGCGCTCATCCAGTTCGCAGAGCAGCTATTGCGGTCTGGCGCCCATAGAGAGGGCGACGCAAGTCCGAGATGTGATTTATTTATTATTTTTTTTAAGTATTTAAAAAAATAAAATTCGAAAATCTCTTAGGAGATCACCCGCTTTGAGAGCGTTCACCCCTGCATTTACGCGATTTACGAAATTTTGGAATTGTATCCCGAATTGCCCGAAGTGCAGCAGATTCGAAATATGGTCGTCACTATTGAAGGTTTGGATTTTTTTTTTAAAATTTGTGTTGCAGGATCGATTATTTGACCAAATAAGTCGTAGGTAGGAAGTGCTAACGGAAATAAGGACAATGGGGGTTTCTTTCAAAGGACAATTTCTTTCAAGAAGGTGTTGGGCTAAATTGGGATTTTTATTTTCTTTATGGGTTTTTATTAAAAACTTAACATGTGATCTGGAAACCATTTCCATGTACCCCTGGCTATAGACGTCCCGCTTTTTTGTGGGAGAGAGCCCCCCTGGCTATCGCCATCCTATGATCCTAGACAATTTGCGGAAACCCCTCTGATCATCGAAAAAATTGGCAAAAGGTGCGTGTTTTTGTTTCCTTTTCAGCGTAGTGTGAACCAAAAATGCCTACAAAGCACTATTCTGGCCTTGTTTTGGCCCATTTTGACCTAAGTACCCATTTACACGCTTTCCAATCTCCACAGTTTCCAATGCCGGACATTTTACCCAGGATGACTCTAGCTAGATCCCACTCGAAACCCCCAGAGAGACCCCCTGGCTTTTTGCCCAATCTGCACCTATTCCTACCACCATCTCCTTGGGCGCAGTTTTGGAACGCGCTCTGGAACGGGCATGCCATACACGCACAGCCCAATAATCGTAGAGTCACTCACCCGTGCGTGCACGCCAATTTCGCAACGGAAATCATTACAACGTGTAAGGTGCACCGTTCACAAGATACCATTGGCGTATGAAGCGTAAAAGCCGCGCTTTCCCACTGCGTGACAACCCTTTTTTGAAGTTTCCGTCACGCATCGTAGTCGACCGTGGTGGAATACGCCTTTTCACGTCTTATGCCAGCTGTGGTGCATTTCTGCTGTTCATATAGCGTAACGCAACTACCCCAACCCTACTCTCCCCCTTGTCTTGTGCATGGTTGGTTTATGTGGTAGCTTTTGAGGCACGATTTAGGCACTGCATTGCGGCCTTAGGCCCTTGCTTTGCATTGCCTTAATCCCTTTGCCTTCTCACTCTGTTGGGGAATTGGGGTAAAAGCAACACCCTGTTGTACTGGGGTATCCAGAGGCGTACTCGATTCGTGTAGCGCAATTTTTCTTCTCCATTCGTCAGTGAATGGCGCGTACGGCTGTTCTTCCACAAATTTGCGCCACTCACTTGCTTGCGCCTGGCTCGTTTTGCCCTCGACAACTGTTGCGCATCAATCTAGGCCATCTTCCAATCCCTAGTATCTCGGCACTAGACTCGATTCCTTTTTTAGGATGACGTTTTTTCTTCTCCTATGGATCATTAATTTATTGGCTCCGAGCAATTGTGGTCAGCAGCCCATTCGCCGAGCTACCAAAAACCCCCTTGCCCCACAGTCTGCTGCTTGTCCTCCAATCTATACATCACTTCACTCTGTCTTCACCCCTAAGAGCTGGGAGCAAGCGACGCTCCAACCAATTTTATTACCCCCTGCCGTGCGCGCTGCTGCAAACGACCTTCCCTACTAGCATGGCAATTGTCCATTAGGACACACTTGCTAGCTAGCTAGCTAGCTAGCTAGATAGCAAGAAGAAGCCACACGGAAGCTAAGTGAGCTGCAGCGCCGCTGCTGTGCCTTTTCGATTCGAGTTTGCATGTCTGACTCATTTCTTAGCTCCCTGCCCCCAGTAAACACACTGACGTTTTTGAGAGGAAATGTAAGCTATAGATGGCTAGCTAGCTAGCCGTGTATGTCATCGCTAGCGTTTGCTCTGGCGGCAGCAGACGCATTCCTTTGTGTCTTGTCTTGCTTTGTGTGTAGTAGTGGCTTTGTGTGATGGTGTGATGCTGGCTTATGTTGAGCAATGTGATAGGGAGATTCGATGCGAACATATGTGGCATGATGTGTGGATGGAACACCACTTGTTGAACGTGAACTTGCAGTTGCAAAGAAGTCGTAAAGATAGTACAAGTTGAAAATTAGGCTTGGTGCCTTCAGCAGCTGCCTAGCTAGTTACTCTGGCTTCTCCTAGATCACATACATTGTAAGTGTGCTCAGTATGATTCTGGCTGTGAATTCAGCCTGAAAGACAAAAGTTGTCACATTCCACTTTTAAAATGAAAACCACTGCTGTAACACATTCAGGTGGAACTGTTGCGTCTACATATGTAGGTTTGTACTTGTAGAACTGCAGATACAGTAGTGATAATCCTGGATATTGGCTGCGCATGGTGGCTTCTTTGTGCGCTATTTCTGCCAACCTGTTGCGTGTAAGTCCAATGCTAGCGCATGCGTATGTGTGTGGGTGCGAACTGCAAATAGACCATTGTTCCAGTTGGTTGCTAGGGCCTCCAGCTGTTTATTAGCTTCCTAGTCTAGGTGTACCTTTTTCTGAAGTTAAGATACTGCTGCTCCATTAGAGCTCTATTCACAGGTTCTCTTTCTATAATACTTCAGTCTAAAACTGGACTGTCTTCTCTTCTTCTGTCTACTGCTTTGCTCAGCTTAGACAGCCACTCGAGGTCCAGTTATGATAGGCTAGGACAGCAGTGCACGTGCAGAGGAGTCTGCCATTGGCGCGAAGTCGGTCCAGGATGTCACCAACAAAGGAGGATTGCTGTGCTCGTTCCATGGCTGAGAGTTGCCCACCGGTGGCCGTCAAACTACGGCGGAACTCCAACTGGCTCGAGAATATGCGAGCCAGCATTGTGGCTGTCCGGAGAAGGCCAAATAGGAGGAGGTCAGCGAACCCTGATCAGCTGTTGGCCAGATCGCGATATCACAAGCACTGTGAGTTCTTGCGGAGGGCCAGAATGTGTGCCCAATTTGTCAGCTGTGTACGGGACAATTGTTTGTGCCTTAGTCTAATGGCGGCACCATCATGTCATGTTCACTCGAGCATAGGCTGCTGCGACAGATGTGATGGATTGGGAGGCCATGATCATCCTTTTCCCTACTGCTGCTTAGTCCTATGCCAATCCCCTTTCACACTCTGCCTGTCCTTCTGTTCTGTCCCATGTCATGTTCACGCATTGGTGCCTACCTCCACCACTCTACTCTTGCGTTGTACGCACACCAGTGGGTACAACCTACCTCGCACATGGACTATCCTGCTGTGTGTGTTGGCTGAGCGCGTGCAAAGACGCGATGGTGCAGCGAATCGGTCTCTATAAGATGTCAAGTGGCCAGCCCGGCCATTGTGCAATCACGCCTTAGTGGCCGACGGTGGGTTGAGTGAGGGTGTCCTAACGACATTGTATGGGAAGGCAGTGACCTTGGCAACAGTTGGAGGAAGGAACGACCGTTTGTGTTTTTTCTTTCTTCTTGTTCGGCACATGCTGGTCTGCTGGCCAGTGCACTGGGTCGCTTAGCAACGCTGGATTGCATGCAGGGTTTTATGCACCATTATTTTTGCCTGCCCCATTGGGGAAGTACCCAGCCTTCTTCTTGCTTGCATCGATTCGGTCTTTTCATTACGTCCATGTCTGCTGAATGCAGTGAGCGATCACGTATATGCCTAGGTGGCAGGAAGCGCTCGCTCGCGTCTCTTTTTTTTCCTTTTGAAACTTACGCGACCCGCCCTCCCCGCCTGCCCATTCATGCCACCTCACCCATGTACAATGTACATACGCTCGCGCGCGCAAGGTAGAGGTTTCGCCGTCGAAAGGCTGCTGCCACCTCCTCTCCTCTCTCTCCAGTGGTTGGTTGGGTGGTGGTGGGCCGGAAAGGAAAGTGTAACAACCTCTCACTCCACGCTGGTGCGCAAGTTTGAATAGTTGAAAAAGTGTGCCAGCAGAGGATTTGAAACGATGCCGTTCAAGCGCGTCTATTCCAGTGAAAATGTGGCGTTGCTTCTGAGCGGAGGGCAGTGTACGCTCGTCAAATTCAGACCCATCTCTGAGAAGTCCTGTGGAGGTAGGGAAAATTTGCACTGATAGCCGACCAGCAGTTACCATATTGTGAGGGATTCTGTTGTCCATTAGCTCAGTGGTGGTAATACCCTGAATCTGACATTTTCTACTTCCCCCCTCACATTTTGAACTGTCAGCTGGTTTCATTATATCGACGGAGCGCTATTAGACGCGACATCTGTCACGCTCAATATCCTTTCCTGCCTGCCTCTATCTCTCTTCCCCCAGCCCCAGCCCTTGCCTGACCCCAATAATCCATGAATATTCAAGCGGCACCTGCCCTCCACTTCCTATCCTACACGCTAGTGTCGCATTAAGGCACGCTTTGATGGCTGCCAGGCAGTTGTGTACGCGCTAATCCTCTCTGAGCCAATTGCGTGCGTATTGACGGATCAGAGCTGGCAGTCTGGCCGATTTTTGGGGCTGGATTCAGTCTACGTTTGGTGCTGGATCTAGCGTTGAGTGCATAGGACAATATACATTGTACCCATGTAAGTATTGACCTTAACTTCTGTACTGGAATATTTCTTCGGCTGACCAATGCGCCCACCCACGTTTCACAGAGTTTGTTGCCTGGGGCTCTGTCGTCCGTGTCATGGGCGTGTCTCACGTTGCTGACTGTGTATAATTGTAGTTGGCTCTGTTTTTTCTTAGTTGCGTTGGCCAAGGTCTTGGCGGGGGGGCAAGGGCAATTCGTCCAGCTATCGCTGGTTTTTGTTCCTCTAATAACACCCCCCACCGGGCAGCGTATGTCGTAGTAGTAAATAATCGGCATCTTGCGCATCATCGGTTCTGGGTTCGATTCTTGATGGATTCCAAATGTCTTTGGCTAATTACGCTGCGCTAGACGGGAAGGCGTCTCTAGACGGAGATGGGTGTGCTACATGGGCTATTGACGGCCTCCTAGCGTTGCCTTTTAAATCCGACAACAACAAAAACAACATTCCACCCCATTTTTTTTAAGCCAACCAGTCTACGCGTCGCTTGCTTGCAGACTCGTTCGTGAACAGTCAGGAGTGGACTTTGGCCCGCTCAGTGCAGGACCTGAAGCTGGGCGTGGTGGGCACCCTAGGCAGCGGCAAGTCCGCGCTGGTCCACCGCTACCTCACCGGCTCCTATCTCAGAGAGGAGTCCCCAGAGGGGGGTCGATTCAAGAAGGAGGTGCAGCTGGACGGCCAGAGCTACCTGCTGCTGATAAGGGACGAAGCGGGCAGCCCTGACGCGCAGGTTAGTAACACGCACGCACGCGCCAGCACGCACGCACCAGCACGCACGCACGCACGCACGCGCCAGCACGCACCAGCACGCACGCACGCGGTAGCACGCACCAGCACGCACGCACGCGCCAGCACGCACGCACGCGCCAGCACGCACGCACGCGCCAGCACGCACGCACGCGCCAGCACGCACGCACGCGCCAGCTCGCACGCACGCGCCAGCACGCACGCACGCGCCAGCTCGCACGCACGCACCAGCGCGCACGCACGCGCCAGCACGCACGCACGCGCCAGCACGCGCCAGCACGCACGCACGCGCCAGCACGCACGCCCCCCCACGCACGCTCGCTCGCGCCAGCACCCACTCGCCCGCACGCACCACCGCGCTCGCCCGCGCCCCCACCCACAAGCTCGCCCCCACTCGCCAGCACGCACCAGCCCGCACGCACGCGCCAGCACGCACGCACGCGCCAGCACACGCACCAGCACGCACCCTTGCACGCACGCACGCACGCGCCAGCACGCACGCACGCACCAGCACGCACGCCACGCGCCAGCACGCACCAGCACGCACGCACGCGCCAGCACACACACCAGCACGCACGCTGGCACGCACATGCTTGCATTACAACTACAGTTCGTTGTTAGCCGCACACAGTTCGGATGAAAAGTATTGACCGACTAAGAGGCATTGTTAATTGGATACAGTTTTGGCTTGCAAAAGCAGCCTACTGAGTCCGGTTTTCAGAACGTGCCTGTACATAGTCGCGCTGAAACATGTCAATTCTGTTTGCTTGATTATCGATTTATTTGATTTCTCGATTGATTCTCTGCTTTCAGTTCACCCACTGGCTGGACGCCGTGGTGTTTGTGTTCTCGCTGGACAGCGAAGTGTCCTTCCAGACCGTCTATCAGTTCTACGCCAAAATGTCCCACTTTAGGAATCCGGCGGAAATTCCCATGATTCTCGTGGGCACGCAAGGTGAGTGAGTTTCTAGCTCAGAGTCGGTGCGTGCGCGTACGTCTGTCGGTCTGTTGGGGGCGTGCGTGCGTGCGTGCGTAGAGGTGCGTGCGTGCGTAGAGGTGCGTGCGTGCAGGTGCGTGCGTGTCTGCGTTTGAGAGACCATGACCATTTTGAATCAAATTACCGTACAGTATACGGTATGCAAATTTCCCCCCTCACACTACAGACTCAGTGAACGAGGTGGGGGGTCGCGTGGTGGAGGAAGCGCGCGGCAAAAAGTTGGCCCACGACCTCAAACGCTGCTCTTACCATGAAACCTGCGCTCAATATGGACTGAACGTGGAAAAGGTCTTCAGAGAGGGTAGGCGGTTGAATCTGTTGTTTTTTTTCTTCGAATTTTGGGAATATTTTTCTTTGGTGAAATGTGAGCGTTCGATGGAACTTTGAATTTTTTTTTTGATTGCGGCGAATTCACTTGCGAAATCGATACTTCGAAATTACTGTGTGTGGTTGGTCGAGCAGTAGTTTCTATTGATCCAACACCAATTGCCAATCTGATTTGTACGCGCTGTGAAACATCTTTTGGACACCCTGCTTGGGCAATTAAGTTTTGATAATTATTTTTCTACAATAAAATCTGTAATAATACCATGGAACGGTGCCAAATTTAGTGACGTATACCGTATGTGGCGCGATGTAACGTCCGCAATTTAAAAGAAAAAAGTTTTTTTTTAACCTCGAACCCGGTGATCTTTTCCGTACGAAGAAAGAACCCAACATTCTTGGCTGACTCGGCTTTCAACGCTGCTGGCCTATTTTGGACTTTATTATTTATATGTCTCGTTTCAACCTATTCTTTCTTTGATTTGTTGGTTTATTTCAGCGTGTCAAAAGATCGTTACCGCCCGGCAAATGGCGCAGTTGACTTCCTTGAAGAAGAGCTTGCCGTCCGCGCCTACGACACCCAAAGCTGGTGGGGGTGGGGGTGGCACTTTTGTCTACCCCCCAATACCCCCTCAGCACCACCACCAAGCAGGCAACAGTACCCCTCTAGGTGGATATATTTCTGCAATTTTATTTTTTTTTGTGCTGGAGACAGCACCGGAATGCCCATTTGGGATGAAGGGCGTGAAGGGCGGGATGAAGGGATGAAGGGCAAACATTTTCCAGTTATAAGTGTGTAAATCTATGGGAAATTGGCCAATATTAGTCCGATTCGTCCCTCTTCCCTCTCGTCTGGGACCCCTCCGCCCCCTTTGCCTGCCCCCGCGGCGTTCCCTGCCCCCAACGACAGCCCCCTGCCCCTTCTCTGCCCCCAACGCCTGCCCTCGGCCCCTTCTCTACCCCAGCGCCTGCCCCCGCTGCCCCCCTTTGCCGACCACGACAGGTGGGGGCACGCCCCCCCGCCCCCCCCCCCTTTGGATCCGCTAGTGATTCTAGTGCAAAAACTGCTGACGAATGCCGAGCGCAAAGCAAGTGTGAATGAATTGTGAATCAGACCTTTCGCTAGGTGATTCGACCCATTGGCTCTTCACGGACACTTGTTTGCCGACACTGCACGCACGCACGCACACACTCGGCTGCGATAAATGATCTCCCAACGCGATGCGCCATGATGAGCAATTTTTGTCTTTCAGCGCCGCCAAAATGTTACGAACTTTACAGTTCTGCGTTGCGGTATAATTTTCGTTTTTTTTTTAATATTTTTGTTGCAATTCCAGGCCACCAACATCATCGGTCCGTGTCCGCTCTGCCGACGCAGTCTCACTCGGCGGTCGATTTCGCCGGCGCCGGCGTCAGCAACGGTTCGACGACTACCGGTGCAAACCGGTTTGGATCCAGTCACCACCAGTTCGGCAGACTCCAACAGCAACAGCAGACCAATCTAGCCACGCCCCAACAGCACAGCGCCTCGAATTCGCCCAGCCGTCGCAGGGGTGCGTGCCGACCGCTGTTTTAAAATTTTTTTCAAAAATTCAATATGTTTTAGTGCCCAGAGAGCCGGCCAGCAGTTCGAGCGTCCAGCCGCCGCAACACCAAAGGTGGAGCGGCGCGGTGCCAATGCCGCTGGCGGCCTCCATGGCGCCTGGGTTGCTGCCCCAGAGCTCCAGCGCGCATACCCTGCAGCAAATCGGCTTCTGCAACCAGCTGAATAGCGTCATGGCCGCCGGCGACTTCTCGGCGTCCGTGGCACCAACGCCACCGCCTAGGAAAACGGTAGGTGCGGACATGGTCGGAGCCGTCTGGACAACAGGTTGGTCCTCTCTGGGAGCTGTATGTCCTGGGCGTCCCTGGGGCTGCAGGCCATACCTGTAACCGGGTCTGGAAGAGTGGGGGGGGGTGTAAATGGCCAAATTCTGGGGGGGGTGTGGAGCAAAAAGTGGGGGGGAGCCAGCCATTTTTTGAGTTATACTATTACTTTTTGGTCAAAAAATGGGTATAAATAGGGTCTAAACCGTGTTATTTAGCTGTTTTATGGTCATGTAACACTGAAACGCACTGAAATACACCAACATTTACTCACTTTTATCGTATTAGACTGCGTGAGAATCCCTTGGGAAAATTCTGGGGGGACGGTTGGGGGGGGGGAGTTGGCAAATTCTGCGGGGCCCCCAACCCCCCCCCCCAGTTACAGGTATGCTGCAGGCCAGGGGGACCAACCCGGCGGCAGTGACAATTCCGCTCCTTTAGGGGAGCCAGCCGCCGCCCCCCCCCCAGGATCGGGCTGACTGGGTCCCATCTCTCACTCGCAGCGGTCAATGATGTGTGTGTGTGTGACCAGAGAGAGGCCCCAGCGACCATAGAAGCACACAAACTGCGAAGCGATTTATTTATTGATTGATTTCCATTAAGCACGTGTACACGATGTACGCGCGCCATGTAATCAATATGCAAATTGGCGCGCGTGCGCAAGCACGTATGATGCGTATGGTTGTCGTGGCACCCCTGGAACTAGGCCCCCCCCCCCCTCCCTATGCCTGTAACGGTGGGGTCCCGATTTTTCAAAACTTCCCACCCCAATACCACCCCCCCCCCCAGAGAATAAAATAGGGTACATAGGGTACTTCGTTGGCTTGAAAAGAGAAGTGTCTAAGAAATGTTGCAGTATTGATTGATATGGCTATACAGACGCGATTTTGTTTATTCAACGTAAACGTAACGTCGTCGACCGCTCAACACTACGCTATTTCTGTGTTTTCTATCTAAAATCGAAACCTAACGTCCTGGACAGTGGAAATTCCTGTAACTGGGTCTGGAAGAGTGGGGGGGGGGGGAGTAAATGGCCAAATTCTGGGGGGGGGGGTGTGGAGCAAAAAGTGGGGTGTGTAGCCGGCCATTTTTTGAGTTATACTGGTACTTTTTGGTAAAAAATGGGTATAAATAGGGTCTAAGCCGTGTTATTTAGCTGTTTTATGGTCATATAACACTGAAAAGCACTGAAATACACCAACATTTACTCACTTTTATCGTTTTAGACTGAGTGAAAATCCCTTGGGAAATTCTGGGGGGGGGGGGTTGTGGGGAGTTGGGTGGGTGTTGGAAAAATAGTGCGGGGCCCCCCACCCCCCCCCCCCCCCTGTTACAGGTATGACAGTGGACAGTGTCTATTATTTAAGAAAATCTGTCAAAAACCTACAGTAACTGATTTTTTTTACTTTTGAACATTTTCGCAGGATCGGGGCGGCGCGTTGCGACTAGAGGATACGGAGAGATTCGATGGCCGAATCCCATCCGAGCCACCCACCACGCCCACACAGACGCCCCTGTCGCAGCGCAAAAATCGCAGAATTTCCAATATTTTTGTGAGTTTTTTCCTTCGTATTACAATATTTTGTGCACTCATTCAATCGGTGTGTATTTCTCAATATTGTTATAATTTCTCGATTGTTTAGCCCCTCAAGCAGAGCAACAAGGAAGAGAAATCTCAGAGCAATGGCGGCACTGTGATGGGCTGCGGCAGAGCCATCCCAGTGAAGCAGGTAGGCTGGCTGGTGTCACTTGTAGACCCATATGAATACGATGACATGCGTATGTACATCCGGTAATAAGTACAGTACTTGTTTCCTGAAATGGTTGGACTACTGTATTTGCTAATAGTATTCGTTCGAATTGACCCCACCCGGGAATAGTAGCCCCCCCCCAGCACTAGTCTAAAGCCATTAAAACTTGAAACTCTTCAGTATTATCAGAATGATTTTTGCCTTTACGTTCCTTTTTATTGTTTTTAACAAAAAATTCAAATAACGCCACTGAGCGCCTCTTTTGCGGCCTCTTTTGGTCGCAATTGCACGCTATTCTGCCACGCCCGCTTCCAACAGAGATTTGTCAACCATGGCTCGACGAAAAACCCACCACCACCACCACCAAAATGTACGCTCGTTTGTGTACCTACCGTATATAGGGCGAGCTGTGGAAGAAACCCGCAAAGTCGACGTTCAAATCCTCGGATTGGAAGCGCAAATTCGTCTGTCTGCACGCGGATGGAAGGCTGGAGTACCACCCCTCGCTCAAGGACTACATGCAGGACAGGGCGAATCTGGGCAAGGAGCTGGACCTCAAGCTTGCCACTGTCAAGCTGCCTGGTAAGCTCTTGAAAAGGGGGGGGGGTATTGTTGGAGAGAGTCTGCAGAGGGTGTGTGTATGTGTGCGTGGAAGTTATGATGGTTGAAGGAAAGTATGAGTCGATGATAGAATGATCCATTGATTATATAAGAAATGATTGAATTATTAAGATGGCCATAATTAATCTTTAGGACAGAGCCGGCCACGGGCGGACGCGGAAAAGCAGCAACAGCGGCCGATTACGGTACCTCCCAGCGCCTCCTCTGAGAGTGGGTGCTTTGTTGGAGAAAAGCCGCTTTTGAGCATACCTGTAATGGGGGGGGCACTATTCTTTCAACAGCCCCCCCCCCAACCCCGCCTCCAGAATTGTCGCCATGTCCAAAACGATAAAAATGGGGAAATATTTGTGCTTTTCAGTGTTATATGACAATCAAATAGCTAAATAACACTATTTAGAGGCTATCTTTGAGCCATTTTTGACAAAAAAAAACTTGTCCCTTCTCCTCCCGTTCATCCCAGCAGTGCTACAGTTTGCCATTCCGATTTATACCTAACATTGCAAAATTTCGTTTGCACTGTTTTGATCATACTGTAGAAAAGACGAAATGTCACCAAGATTTCGATTTTTTAAATTGTTGTACAGAAAACTTTGCGTGATTCAAAAATGTTCGTAGCCCTTCATGTGCGCCTCATCGAGGGCTTCAGTCGAAGACATCGCACGCCGATTTCGGTTCAGTTCGATTGTGACCAAATTTAGGCAACCTAGAACGATCACTATTATCCCTTCTCCTTTTAGGAGGAGAAGGGACAAAAAAATGATTGGCTACCCCCCCCCCCTTTTGCTCCAGCTGCCCCCCCCCCCCACTGGCTCTGACTTGGTTACAGGTATGCTTTTGAGAGTCTGACTACAAGTGCCATATTGGCTGAAGAAATGTTCCATGATTCAATTATATTTGCCTGGACATGAAACCCATAAGTTTGTTCCATCTTGGCTGTCATATATAACTGGGAGTCCTACATGGCTGTAGGTTTATAATTGGTTGATAATTGGTAGGGGGGGGGGGTTGAAACTTTTGAAAGGGGTGTCAGCAGGTGAGCAGGAAATGCAAAAGTGAGTGGCAAAAAAAACTGTGATAAAGTGTTGTTCTAAAAGTTTGGTGCTGTTGGGAGGGGGGGGGGTGGAACCCCTCCAATTCTGTCCTAACCTGGGTCTCTTCTTCAAGTGTGCATCATTGATTGTTTTTTCAGAACCTTGTTCTCATGTCTGTCATCCCACCACCTCATTTTCAGGCTCCACCTCTGCAAAGTTGACTGCCTTCGAGTTCCTCCTGGAGAATGGTCAGCAGCAGAGCTCGGCTGGGAGCACCGGTGGTGGGGCGTCTCTGTCATCAGCTCTGTCCACCACTAGCAGTGCCACGACCTCCATGAGTCACCTGGCCCTGGGAAACTTGGGCCAACAGACTGGCCAGAATGCCCGTGACAGTGGTGGCCACCAGCAGCAGAATGAGACTGCCGGCATTGCCAACAGAAGACGCAGTGCGGTCTTCCACCGAGATTCATCTGGAAGTGGAAGGAACTCCCAGCAGGCCATGACAATGGCCAATGCTGAGCAGCAACAACAGCTGGCGAAGCTGGGAGGGTCCAGCTCTTTTGGCAAAGGTATGTTGCGGGCAGCATAGTACGCAAGCGTATTATGGACTATATGAGAGATGGAGATGGAGAGATGGATGACTAAATAAACGCCAGTTGAAATAAAAGTTTAGAATAATTTCGAGGGAGTTGGAAAAAAGTGGGGGACCATACAACATACCCTCCCCTTGCAGTAAAAGCTGTCAGTAACATCCAATGTTGGCTGTGCTAACTTTTGAGAAAAGGAGCAATCGTGGAATGTTTCAGAATTGATAGATGTGTATTTTGTACAGAGCTATCTTGCTCCGACTCGGGTGTGTGCGATTGCCTTATTTTGAGTATTTTCTCTCTGATGTTCTGTTTCTATGTAGCCAATTATGTTTTCCTAATATTCTTGCGTAGCACTAACACAGCAACACCTATAGCAGTTTTTGTTGGCATATTTGCAACTACTGTGTTCAGTCAAATGGTTCCTTGCAATTGCAGGTGACGCATCCAATGACAAAAAGAAGTCCCACAAACGTATGGGCAGTGGAGCCAGTGGGCGCGTCGATCAGGAAAACGGTAACTCAAATTTGCATATTTTTTTGTTTTATTCCCATAAAAATAACACGCTCGCTTGACACTATTACGCTTGCTCATGTGAACTGTGAAAAAGATCGATCCGCTTGAAGCGGTGCAAGACAACAAAAAAAAACATTTTTCTGCAGAATATTTGGATTTTTAGATACAAGAAAATGGGTAAATAAAATTTTTCAGACGAGGAAGACACAGAATTCGTGATCGTCACTTTGGACGGCAAGCAGTGGCACTTCCGAGCCGCCACAATAGGTACGTTGAGCTGGGGTTTATTTAATCGTTTTGATCAGGAAGAAATTTATCGGCGTGTCGTGTGGTTTGCATAATTCTTCAAGTCTTTTGTCGTTTCCTCCACCCCTTCCAATTTCCCAGAAAGCCTTTTTTGTCCCTTTGATATTTGTTTTATTCTTCTCAATCACAACTGCACGCTTCTGCGAACCGTTCAGAGGAGCGCGACGAGTGGGTGACCGAGCTGGACCGGACGATCTCGGAGCAGCTCGAGCGCCAACTGTCGTCCAAAACGACAGGCACGGGGGCCAAGGGCGCGGGGGGCAGCGCCCCCGGCCGGCCCACGGCCCCCCGGGAGCAGGCCCTCAGTCTCAGGGCGCTGCCCGGCAACGACCGCTGTGCCGACTGTGGCGCCGAAGGTACTGTGTTGTTTAATTTTCTTCGAATTTTTTCGCAAAAACGCGAGAAATGTTTCAAGCCGGCGATATTAGAGCATGGCAACTGGTGCAATTCAGTGCCGCTGGCTGACAGAAGGGAAACAACAGAGGGCATAAATAGCGCGTTGTTTAGCTGCTTAATGGTTAGAAAACACTGAACAGCAAGAAAAATACAGGGTGTCCCAGGGGCTCGGAGTCGAATTTGATCGCTCGCCACCACTAGCGGATCCAGACGGGGGGGGGGAGAGGGGGGTCTCCCCCTCCTGTCAGCTCAGATTTAGGGGGGAAGGAGGGGGAGAGATCAAGGGAGAAGAAGGAAAGAAGGGCGAGCACAAGGGGAAATTTTACGTTTTCCTTGGATTAAGGCACTCAAAAGCGCAAAATTGTTGCCTGCGGCGCTGTGGTCCTCTTCCAACTCACGTTTGCCTCGTAATGGAGCTAAAAAATCCCGAAATTTTTGTCTATTCCATAGTAGTGTAGTTTGTGAGGTGAAAAAATTGACCTCTGTCAGCAAATCCTAGATCCGCCAGTGCTCGCCACTCGCTTCCTTGTTGGCCAATCTTCTTGAAATTTTGACATGTTATACCTTAAACCTTTATTTAGATACGTGCAAAGTTTCAGCCAAACGAATAAACTTTTATTACGGCCAAACGAATAAACTTTTATTTGCGTCTACACAAAATCATCGGTTTTCGAAGTGGCCGCCATCCACAGCGATGCGTTTCTCACAGCGGTCTGCGACGGAGCGGCAAATTTTCAGGCAGAAGTCAGCGTCTAGGTGGGCAAACGCGTTTTCTATCGCGTCTTTCAACTCTTCGACGCTTGTGGAGCGCTGAGAGTAAACAATGTCTTTGACGATCCCCCAAACCGAGAAATCGACTGGCGTGAGATCCGGCGACCTTGGCGGCCAGTCAAACGCTCCGCCGCGGCCTAGCAAACGGTTGGGAAACGCTGAATTCAACCACTCCTTAACCGGCCGAGCCCAATGGGCAGGAGCGCCGTCGTGTTGGAAGACAGCAGCGTCAAGGCTGAGGTCAAATGGCAAAAACGCATAGGCGAATTACACAAAACCAAAACTTTTTCTCACGATGGGGAAAAAAGCTGAAACTTTGCACGTATCTACATAAAGGTTTAAGGTATAACATGTCAAAATTTCAAGAAGATTGGCCAAGAAGGAAGCGAGTGGCGAGCGATCAAAGTCGACTTCGAGCCCCTGGGACACCCTGTACACTACTTTTATCTGGGGGTGCAACCCCCCCCCCCCCCGCCACAATTACATACAGGTACGACGGCACGAACGCATGTGAAGGCCCACAAAGAAACTCCCAACAACCCGCAGGCACAGATAGTGGGTGCAGTGGCGGGTCTTGGGGGGGGGGCATGTTGGATGGACCCATTCCCCCTCCTGTGCACGACCGTTACAGTTACCCATGTGGCACAGTTACCCCCACCCCCCCCCCCCCCCCCCCTCATTGCGTATGCGTAGCACGGCGTTTATACAGTATAAGTATGAGATTGTCAGAAATGGACCGATTACCAAACCACCGCCCAGCATTCGAGGAGTTCTACAGGCCACTCCCCCCCCCTTCTGCAAAATCTGCTCCCCCCCCCCCCCCCGAAAAATGTCTGGATCCCCCACTGAGTGGGGCGAGCTGGCTTAAGAATACTCGAAAATGTTTCAAGACTGCCATATAGAAGCACGGAATCTGTTTCGCGTACTCCACTCGGTCTCTGCCCCACTCGCTCATGTACACACACATACATGCACGCACGCACGCACGCACGCACGCACGCACAGACGGGGTGGAGGTTGTTCCAGACCCGTCTTGGGCGAGCCTGAATCGCGGCGCGCTGATTTGCATCGACTGCAGCGGCGTGCACCGCAAGCTCGGCTCTCACGTCTCGCGCGTTCGATCTCTCAAACTCGACGAACTACCGTATGCTCCTTTCTTTTTCTAGATATTTGCATATTGTTGTGGAGGAGAGGTCAAAGTGTTTGTGTGCGTGCGTAATTAGTTCATTGCTAATTAGCTAATGAGCCGACTGCGCGATTCAGTCTCGAGCACTACGGCATCATGAGCTGTCTGGGCAATCGGTTCTGCAACGCGCTCTGGGAGGACCCTGATCTGGTTGCCGAAAGTCACCTCGTCAAGCCCCAGCCCACCTCTAGCACGTGAGATAATTTTGCATGGACCTACGCGCGCACGCACATACGTACACGCAGGCGACACGCACGCACGCACCGGCACGCACGCACCGGCACGCACGCACCGGCACGCACGCACCGGCACGCACGCACCGGCACGCACGCACGCACCGGCACGCACGCATTGGCACGCACGCACGCACGCACCGGCACGCGCGCACGCACCGGCACCCACGCACGCACGCACCGGCACGCACGCATCGGCACGCACGCACGCACGCAGCGGCAAGCACGCACGTACTGGCACCCACGCACGCACCGGCACGCACGCACGCGCCGGCACGCACGTACGCACTGGCACGCACGCAGGCACACACAAACACACGCAGTCACGCACGCACGCGCGCACACACTCCTCAACGGGCGCTCTGTCGCTCGCGCAGGGCCGAGAAGGAGGCGTGGGTGCGGGCGAAGTACGCTCGGCAGGACTTCCTCCGGCCGGCCGGGGACGCGCCGCGGACGTCGAGTGGCCTCTTCGACGCCCTGCTCAAGGCGGTCGTCGACAAGCGCGTCGACCGCCTCCTGCAGCTGCTGGCGCTCGCCGAGCTGCACTCCTCGAGCTGCACCACCACCACCACCACCGAGCCGCAGGTCTCGCCCAGACAAGACGGTGGTGACGAGCGGGAGGAAGACGAAGACGGGCATCACGAGCTGGAGCAGCTGGTGAACGCGACGGTGAACTCGCGCGACCGCAGGACCCCACTGCACCTCGCCTGCAGCGTCGGCAGCCCAGAAGTGGCCCAGCTGCTCGTCTGGGTGAGCGGTGTATTTTCCAGATAAAATGATCGTTGTAACTTGTAGCCATAGGTGGTCGTAAAGTCGCGACATTGGAGGGTCATAGGTGACCCAAGATTTCTGTGCCCAAACCACCGCTGAAATGGGCCAGCAACCCAATATTTCAACACGGTCCCCCTCCATACCTGTAACTGGGGGGGGGGGGGGGGCGGGCGCCGTTTCCCTCCCCCACTTGCTGGTTTTGACCCTACCCACACCCCCCCCCCCCCCAACCCTCCCCCCAGGTTCGTGCGAAACCCCACCCAACCCCCCCCCCAGACTTTTTGAAAACTTTCTACTACATACTATATTGCTAAATAAATGCACTTTGTACAGTGTTTTTGAGCAAGAATCGACCCAAAAGTGTCTAGTTTGCGTTATTTACAGTGTATTTCGGCTAAAAAGTACCTATTTTCAGGCTTTTACAGTGTATTTTTGACTAAAAATAGACCAAAAAATCCCCATTTTTTTAACCCCAGACCCCCACCCCTCCTACAGAATTTCACCCCACCCACCACCCCCCCAGAAAGTGCCCGAACCCTCCCCCCCCCCCCAGGTCCAATTCCCGGTTACACCTATGTCCCCCTCCCCCTCCTTCGAAATCCGTTGTTGTCCGCCAAACGTTTCGAGTCCGCGATATAGCACGAGGGAGGGCTGGTAGTATTCACTTTCTTTCTGTCCGATGGGCATTGCGAATTGATGAGGTACGCGCACTGGGAACGGGAGTATTGGCACGCACGCACGCACCGGCACGCACGCACGCAAGGAGCGTGTTTGCAGTACAAGGCGGACGCGCGCGCGCTGGACCAGGAGGGCCGGTCGGCGCTGTGGTACGCGCAGCAGGGCGGCAGTCAGGCCTGCACCGAGCTCCTCCTCGCCGCCGGCCTCGACGCCAACTACGGACTGCCCTCACCGCCCATGCGCCCCCAGCAGGTGGCCAGCCGGCCCGCTTCCCGAGCCTCCGCCGACCATGTATAGCGCGCGCCTCATGTTGTAGTGGCAGGCAGCATTCCCCACCCACAGTTACAGGAAGCCAGTGTTGTTTCTACAGCCACCCCTCGCACTAGAGGGCGCCTCTTTCAGTATCGATCTGCGTCGGTTGTTTGCGCCCGCCAGCCGAATTTCTGTCCAAAGAAAGACAACCCGCTGTCTGTCAGCGACTCTTCTTGTGCAACGAGAAACGCGTTCTATGGTGGGCGTGCGTGCGTGCGTGCGTGCGTGCGCGTACGTGTGTGCGTTGTCCCCCCCCCCCCTCGGCTGCGCCAGGTTTTCCTAGCGATTTCAAATTCCCTACATACAGTGTGCGCTGTTGTTGTTGAGGTCATAATTAATGAATGTGCTAATGACGACAATACGTGCCGTCTCTACCGTGTGTCCGTGCGTTCGCGTACGTGTGTGCAGCAGCACCGTTCTTCTCTATGTCCTGCCAGTCTGTGCTGTACATAGAAGAAACCGTTTAATGATGTTCCAAACCCGTAATTCCGACCTGGAAG
This sequence comes from Paralinhomoeus sp. GSCO2_6, assembly GCA_030248085.1. NCBI lineage: Eukaryota > Metazoa > Nematoda > Chromadorea > Monhysterida > Linhomoeidae > Paralinhomoeus > Paralinhomoeus sp. GSCO2_6. The sequence continues at coordinate 22,926 of JASAMY010002358.1, forward strand.
GTCGTGTGTGCGTGCGGGTGTGCCCGTTTTCGATTGCTTCCGGTCAGTTTTGTTCCCCTGAGCGCATGTCTACAGAGCGCGTGCTTTGTGTTCGCTCGCACATACCGTAAACCCTATGATTAGCCGCCCCCCCCCCTATAATTATACACCCTCCCAAGACCACTGAGTTTATACGCCCCCCCCCAATAATTGTGGCCCTCCCTTAATTGAGCATCGTGTAAAAGGCAACATTTTGCGTGTCTGGGACCGGGGTGTATGTATCGGTCGCGTATGTGTATGTACATGTATCTGCATGTGAGACTGTGAGAGTGTTAGAGTGTACCAACGTGTGTGCGCAGCGTCTTTTTCCCTTAAAAATCGCCTCCGCGCGCCTTTTCGCCCACAAAGCTTCCCACACATCGACACTTCCAGTTAAAGCGTCCCCTATAATTTACACCCTCCTAGAGCTCGAACAAAACAATTAGCCCCTAGGGGCTAATTATAGGGCTTACGGTATGTGCAAGGTACGTATTCGAATTCTAGGGGAGCGTGCGGCCTCGTGATAGAGAATCGGCCTCCTGTACGCACGGTGTTGGGGTTCGATTCTTGATGGATCCACTAGTTAGGACTTTCCTTGTGATGAATTTTCTCGTGCCGTCGCTGCCGTCTATTACAGATGGCGTTCTTCCTAATGTCTTTGGCTAATTACGCAGCTCTAGACGGGAAGGTGTCATGGAGATGGGTACCTATGCTATGTGGGCCATCTACGCCTCCTAGCGTCGTTGCCCCAAATCCAACAACCAACAATTCGAATTCAAAATGCAGTTCTGAATTTCTGAATTCAATTCTGAATGCGCTTTTGCGCAGCGCGGAAGCTCAGGACAGCAGCAGCAGCAGCACAGAAAATGGGAACGGGAAGCTGGAAGCCACCGAAGACTGGGATGGGAGCGCAGAGGTAAAATCGGAATCGTGAACTAGGATCTGAATCGTTCTATCGTGCGCCGCCGTCTCCGCTGCCATTGTTGCCCGTCGGATCCGTGGGACAGCCGATGCCGAGCGAAGTGCAGAATCCGCGCTTCGCTCTTGGCGTCTCCGGCTCTGCAAAGGCCCCAGTAGACCTACCGTAAATCCTCTAATAGTGCCCCGGGGCACTATTCTTTCTGTTTCAAACTCTACCCAGGCGCGCTCTTTGAGTTCGAGATGTATTGCGTTCCTTACATACCTAGGTAGGTGATTGACAGTTCAAAGTACAGCTGAAATGTCGGTCATAAAAGCCCGTGGGACACGGACACGCAAATGTCCGGGCCCGAATTATAACCATGGACCTTTCGCAACGGATGCAACTCAAAACTGAAGTACACAGTCAGAAAACGCTACTATAAACGCTACTATAGCACAATTGAAGAGTTGTGGAAACAAGGCGATTGCAGTGCTGGGATTCGAACCCAGGTCTCAGAGATTCCGGTTCTGGATACAAGATCTACACTATTTTAAACGTTATCAAAGTTGTTTAAAATGACGCGTCAACGTTAAAGACGACGACGGTGGTAAATCGATAACTAAAACAATTGATAATTAAACAAAAACTGTTTACCGATATCCGTCCTTAGCGCTGCGCGGAATTTGCGCAAGACGCGCCATTTCAAATGCAGTAAAGAACACACGGGTGTCCGGGGGGGGGGGGACAAAAGATAAAAGTTGGCCAACTCGTGTCCGCGGACTGTCCGGGGGACAGGTCCACGGTTATAAATCGGGCTTAATGGGTGCAGCTGTGTACTCACCACTTTAAAAACGTAACTACTGCTTGAGTTGTGTCCGTGTATAACGAAAATTGTACTTAGGTGTTGCCCTGGGGTACTATTGGAGAGAGGGGCACTCTTGGAAGATTTACGGTATACATACGGTAGGTACATAGAGTCGCGGTGTACCCGATGACCCTTCCTGCGGCGTCCCATCCGCAGCCGCAGTTGGTTGCGGCATGCCGACTCTGAGTGCGGCACAGCAAACGACTATGAAAGCCAGCAGAGCAGTCGACTTCGAGCACATGACTGCAATCGTCGCCGCCGTGTCACTGAACCGGCATGGATTGTTCTTTCAGCTAGCGCCGTCATTCAACTGCTCTACTGTTCAACAGTGTGCGCACTGTTGGATTTTACAAACGTACCTCCTCCTCTCCACATGCAACAGAGGCTGGCAAAATTTTTAACGCTTATACCTGCATTAGGAAGAAGGGTTTTCTAGGCTGCTTAGGCTAAGGGTTAGGCTGATATTCCGCTTAGGTCTAGGCTTATGCCATACTTAGGCATTGGCCCCTTAGGTAGGTCCTGCTTAGGCCGCTAACACAACCTCCATTCCCTTCTTCCCCTTTTAGGCAGATCCCAGTAAAAAGTATAACGACTCCGTATATCCCTCTTTCGCCGAGTACCTTTTAGCAGAGGTACTGAGCGCATACAATGTAACCGGGTTTTTGAAGTGGCGGGCGGGAGGTCGGAGACCATTCTGGGGGTGGGGGGGGGGTCAGATTTGAAGAGGGAGGGGCAGTCAGAAGGCAAAAAAAGTGTACCTACAGGTGTCCAAATAGGCACTTTCGCTACTTTCTACAGTTGTAGACAAGTTGGAGAACTTCAGGAAAATTCTGGGGGGGGGGGGTTGGAGGGGGGGGGGCTGGGTAGGGGTAAAACTCCGGCTGAGGGGGCGGCAACCCCCCCCCCCAGTTACGTGTATGACTGAGCGGATTCACCTAGACTGCTGCCTACGCCTTGATGGAGAAGCAGAAGTTAATTGCACAACTGACAAGACCAAGCAAGGATGGCTGCCTACTTACGCGAAGCAAGGCAGCCCACTGACGCGTCTCCGTGTGCGCAGACGCGTAGAATCAACTGCCCCTTTTGTTCAGAAGCGACGAAACAATGGTTACAATGGGAACATGGCTACGTGTAAATTGGTACATGCGACGACGTAATGTACGCGGCCTGTACCGAGCATGTGACGTCAGAGGACGTGGGGGCCCTGGCAGCGTATGGCCTAGTGGCAGAGAATCGGTCTCTTGCGCGCACGGTTCTGAGCTCGATTCTTGCTGGATCCACTAGATCGAGGACTTCCCTCTCAGTGGATACTCTCATGCCATCGCTGCCCTAGGTTAGAGATGACGTTCTTCCGAATGTCTTTGGCTATTTATGCGGCTCTAGACGGGAAGGCGTCCTGGAGATGGGAATGCTATTGGGCCTGCAAGTGTTGTCCCAAATCCAACAACAACAACAACGGGGCAGCGCCCAAGATGCAGCGCATTGCGTCTTGCCGCTCAAATTCGCCACATGTCGATTCAGCTCAACTGTCAAGATTCTTCAAGAAATCTTAAGCAATGATGCAGCCTATAACAAATGGAGCGGTTCAACTACTACATTATGAACTTTGAAACTACACGCTACCGCATACAGCTCTGCAAGCGCAACTTCCGTTCCCGTATGGACGTTACCGTAAACTGTACGTGTGCACGATTTTTAAAATTTTAAAAACAAAAAATTGGCTGCATGCGCTTCAATGCGTGCGTTCGCTTGTTGTCGGTGTGTGTGTCTGCTCAGCTCAGGCGGCAGTTGCATTCTCCAGTCGAGAAAAAAACCCACAAGAGACAAACTGGAGGGCGGGGACACGCACGCGCGTACGGCGCACGCACGCACTGTTCGTCTGGGCTGGCTGGCTGTCTGTGCGTGCGTTCGTCCGTCTGTCTGTCAACGTGCGGCAAAGGGAGGAGGGAACAATTAACGGGAACCAGCACGCGTCGCCATTCTGCGTGGCGTATATTCAGTCGGCGCCTTACGAACCAAACGCATGTCTCCCCCACCCACAGGACGGGGTGGGGCGGCGGGGGTGGTGGTTGGGAGGGGGAGGGGAGAGAGAGAGAGAAGGCCCTAGACACGAACACGGAACGGGATGACGACGACGCACAGACGAACAATGACGAACGGACGGACCGAGGGACAAACGAGCTGTGGGCCGTTATATAGTAGTGTGCGCGGCGACGGCTGTGTTGTAGTAGTAGGTCTGCTGGCGCGCCTAGGCGAGCGGCATGGCCTGCTGGGGCGCCACGGCCGCGGCGGCGGAGCCCTCGGCCGGCTGCTGGTCGGCTTGCGGCTGCGGCGGAGGCTGCAGCTGCTGCTGCTGCAAGGCAGCGGCCTCGTCGACGCCTGGCTGCTGCTCGACGACTGCCTGCGCCGCTGGCTGCTGCTGCTGCTGCACCGCCGGCGTGGCTTGCAGCGGCTGCTGGTACGCCGTGGCCTGCGGCTGCAGCTGCTGCTGCTGTTGCTGGGGCGGGAAGGCCTGCGCCGCGCCGGCGACCGTGGACGGGGCCGCGGCTGCGGCGGCGGCGACGGGCGCTGGCGGCGGCTTGGGCATGCGCGAGGGCGGCGTCTTGCCCGTCTGCTTGTAGTCGACCATCTCGGCCTCGTAGCGGCCCTTGTCGTCGATGGCCATGCGCTCGTAGCGCTTCTTCTCCTCCTCGCCCAGGTCCTTCCAGAAGCGGCCCAGCTCCTGCGCCACCTGGCCCACCTTCCACTCGGGGTGGGCGCGCTGCACCTCCGGCCGGCGGTCGTGCGAGAAGAAGAAGAAGGCAGACCTGCCAGCGAGCGTCGGTGCGTGCGTGCGCCCCAGCACACCTGGAACTGGGGGGGGGGGGGGGGGTTCCCCGCAGGTGCTGGTTTTGACCCTACCCACACCCCATAGGTGGGCTCTGGGGGGTGTGGGGGGGGGGGGTCACCCTCCCCCTGGCTATAGCCGTCCCGCTTTTTTGCGGGAGAGAGGCCCCCACCCCCCTGGCCATCGCCATCCTGGATAACTTGCGGGAAACCCTGTCTCAATATTTAAAAAAAAATGGGTGAAGATGCATGTTTTTGTTTCTTTTTCCGTGCAGTGCGACCCAAAAACGCCTGTAAAGTGCTATTTAGACCCAGGGTTGCATAAAAAAAAAAAATTTCAAGTTTTTTTTTTTAAATTAAAAAAAAAAATTTTTTTTTTAAAAAAAAATTTTTTTTTTTTAAATTGACTTAGGAGCCATCATTGGTGCCAAATACCTGTACTATAAGATACTTTTAGCCTATTAGAGTGTCAAACACAAGTACTAGTGCTTCCCTAAAGCCTTTAGAAGCATATTTAGCATCGTTCTAGTCAAATGGTGACAAAGCCGCTGCCTCTAAATGGTCGTGTATGGTATCGCACTATGTTGGGAACCAGTTGGGAACCCCAAAAAGAGCTTAGTTTTGGTGCTAATAAGCAAGTTTATGCATGAATAACACCTATTTGTACCATCTAAACACCATTTAAACGCCTTTTTGCCACTCAAAAGCTAAATTTTACCCAAAAACAGAGAATTTTTTTTTTTTAATTTAAAAAAAAAAATCCAACTTTTTTTTTTTTAAAAAAAAAATTTTTTTTTTTAAAAAAAAACTTTTTTTTTTAAATTGTGCAACCCTGTTTAGACCTTCTTTTGACCCATTTTAGATCAAAAAGTACCCATTTGACACGTTATTATGGTGTAAAATCCTCCACTTCGACCACCCCTCCTCCAAAATTTTCGATCCCGGACATTTTATCCGGGATGGCTCTAGACCCCCTCGAAACCCCCCCTGGCTTTTGGACCAATCAACACCTACGCCACACCCTCCCCCTCCCCGCCAGGTTTGTGCGAAACCCCAACCCCCCGTCAGTTTAAAAGTGCGCATTTTATGTTTTCCCCCCTCCAGAATTTCACCCCACCCACCCCACCCCAGAAAGTGCTCGAACCCTCCCCCCAGGTCAAATTCCCGGTTACAGGTGAGGTATGGTCCCAGCTAAGCTAGGGAATGAGCGGCTATATGCGGCGATCAGACACAGCTGCTAGACCAATGCTATTCTGGAGCTGTAGGCATTCAACACACGCACGCACGCACAAGCATGTTCAAGCACGCACACACGTACACACGCACGGACTGACTCACAGTGCCCTCTTGGGCGCGTTGGGGTCCTTCTTGGCGCGCTTCCGCTTCCGGAACATGTCCTCGCCTCCGTAGGCAGCGACCTGAATTGAAACATTTAAAAAAATTCAATTTTTCAATTCTCGAAATTCCTAATTTCCACCTCCGCCTGGTAGCGCTCGGCGTCCTTTTGGGCCAGCTCGAAGAAGCGCCTCTTCTCGTCGTCGGTCATCGTCTAAATTCATTTTCAATTTTTTTGCAATTTTTTTCGAATTCTCGCACCTTCCACTTTTCCGAGCACTTCTTCGAGATTTCGGTCACTTGGACGTTCTCAGTGGGGTATTTTTTCTTGTGCTCCTCGTAGCACATTTTCACGAAGAAGCCGTAAGGGGACGTCTTGCCTCGGACCGGCGGCTTGGTGGCGCTCATGATTTCGAGAACTTTTTTTAATTCACTCTTCGAAAGAACTTGCGATTGCGAACGATCCTAAAGTTTGTCGTACTCGTAGTCAGTGGAAATTCGAATTCCGCCGGTCTCGGCGCGAAAGGAGGGTGGGCGTGGCCCCAATAGAAGCGACGCCTGGCGGGGGAGACGGCAAACGCGGTGGGAGGGACGCGGGCGGCCATTTTGCTCTGCCGCAGCGCGTTCTATGTCGACACAGATAATATGGGCGCAATTTAAACAGGAATCGCACGAGCGAAGGCGTGAACCGGCGGCGGCGACTCCAGCTCTCTAGACTATCGCCGAGGAGGAATCGAAATCGGGCGTAGAGAGGAGATTCGAAATTGCGGCGCGCGCGCCAATTCAAAATCGCCAATTCCGAGAAGTGTGGGCGGCGTGAGGAGGAGACGAATCTCTCAACAGCGCCTAGCAACGGAGAGGCCGCGCCGCGGGAAGCCTTACCGGCGGAAGCGAAACGCCTAAAACAGCCTGGAAACACTGCCTAAACGGGCGCGGCGAACTTTGGGGCTTCGGCCCAACTTCGAGCAAAGAAATTCCGCAACTTCGCATTCGCGAATCCGGGGGCAAAAGCGCCTTTTCCACAGCGAAAAGAGCTCCAAATGAAGCGAAATTTGCACCGGGCACCTTCCCTGGGTCTTTCGCAGCTTCCTACAACAGTTCCGCGCCTCGCAACGGCAACGCAACCTCTCTCTATGGCCGCATACAGGCGCCACGCAAAACATACCGGCCCACACTAAAGGATAGGCGCCACAGTCAAGCATAGAGCGCACACTGAGGCATAGGGCCGTGGGCAGGGCAACGCAGAGCGCGCACCCACCGCAAGGGCGGCCTCCCTTCCCCCACTCTCTCTTCACTGCGTCTGTTCCCCCATTGCGGCCGCGGCTACACTGTGGGCCTACGGTAGGACTCGAATAAAGCGGCGCAGTTCTGTTCGGGACCCCGTGCAAACTACCGTGACCGTTTGAATAAGAGGCGCGCGTTATTCGAGCGCTCTCAGACGGTAACGCGCCCTGCGCTCCAGTACTGTGCAGAGGCCGTCTATATCGCCTGCGCGCTTGGTGGGCCCACGCTGAAGACGACAGTAGGCGTTCGAATAACTTGCAACTTGGCGCGTGGCCAATTTTTCGAATTTTATGGAAATTGTCCATTTTTTTTTTCACAATTCCACAGCCGATCGGCAGCGAGCTTGCAGCGCGCAGCCACTCGACGAAGTCTTTCGAAACTGAACTTTGAAAAAGCGGTGAAGATTGCGCATTCCTCCTTTGGTGTTGTTCAACTGCGTACGGTGCTCTCTAATGCAGGCGCTCTCTAGTCGGCGGCGCCGAGCGGCCATCTTGTCGGCGGGGCTTTGTCCGTGCGTTCCCCTCGTACGTGTGTGCGTCGCTACCCAGTGTGCAAAACAACGCCCCCTTCCCTGTCTCTCTTTCCTTGTCTGTCCTCCTGCGTCGGCCTATCCGTTCGTGCGGCAGCACATTCACATGACGACCGGCCGACCACAACGACCAAAACGCACCGACACGCGGACGACGAACGCACGCACTCGTCGTGAAGAAAGGACTCAAGGGGAGAGCAACCACCGTAACGCGACACTGGACCGCCGTCACGCACAGACGAACGGCAGCGCACGCACCGACTCACGGCAGGGGAAAGATAAATGGGTTTCTACGAACTCGTTCAAGCAACCCTCCCAGACGAGCCCCCACACGCAGTTCAGTTCCAACTGACAGATGCCCACACACACACACACACACACACACACACACATTAACCTTGAAAATTTCACAACCCATCCGTTATTCTCCAATTCTACATTCCGAATCTGGATGAATCACCACGCGAGCAGTGACGAAACCAGAGTTCCCGAGTGACGAAACCAGACGAAAAGTTCCCGCATTCAGAACAGTCGGGCGTGTGCGTGCATGTACGTCTGTGTGTGGGTGTCCACGATCGTAAAGTCGCGCCGCGGTGACGCATCAAAGCAGCGACCGACAGCTTTCACGCTTCGAGTTGCCGGCGCCAGACAGTTCACTTGGCGTCATATCCCAAAATGCTGCGAAAACTGGCTAGCACGGTGCTGCTTGTTAGCTGCGTTAGCTTCACGTTTGCGCTGAAAAATCGCTGCCTCTCGACGAAGTGTCAGAATATCAGCGGCAGTTTGCGGCTTCGGGACAAAACCGACAGAATTTCGGGCGGTTTGGGACGAGGCGCGACATTTACCTGCCCGCCAGTGGAGGAATGCAGAGTGCAATCCCAAGAAAACTGTCTGCACTTTGTGCGCTGGCACCGTTTAGCCAGTTGCACGAATTCTGTTGTTGTGCCCAACGAGAGGGTACGGATAAATGGAGACACGCTCGAAATTGGTTAGTTTCGGTTGCTGTGTGCATACAATTGTCTTGCTATAACTGGTGTCGTTTGCACGAATTCGATCATAAATTAAGAAAAACTGCCCAATAGCAAAAAAGTGAATTGGTAGACAAATGCACGTTTCGTTTGGTTTTTATTTTTTCAGTTTTCCGTAAAATCTCCTCTATTTGCAGCTTCTCTCCAGCGTAGCGACGCCGGCTTGTGGGCTTGCGAGGTCGGCGCGGTCGACTTGATGCCGTCAAGCGGCGGACTCGACAACTTTTACTTTCACCACCTTTTCTATGTTGTACCCACCGATGGGTTGAAACCGGTACAAACGAGCTGCTCCGTCGGCGTCCGGAGAACTTGTCCACTGGCGCAGCTCAACGCCTGCTACAAGGCCAGGTCCGTGTCTCGGAAAACGGATGGCTCGGAAGCGGACATTTACGAATTTGCCGGCTGCACCGATGCCAGACAGCTCCCGATGGACTTGATAGTGGTGAGGTTGCGCGCGAGCACGCACCGGCGCGCACGCACGCACGCACGCACGCACGCACGCACGCACGCACACACGAACGCTCGCACGCAACTCTTCAGAGCGCCGCCGCTTACCCGCTGTCCCAGTCTTGCGTCGAGGTGGCAGGCTTGGGCTGCGCTCCGTACGGCGCTAATCCCGGGGTAATCACCGGCATTCCAGCGACTGGCACCAAACAGACCACCACTTGTTGCTTCTGCTTCGGCGATCGGTGCAACGCTGGCAGCGTCGACTTCGAGAGGAAAACATGGCCAAACGGTGGTAGTGACAACGGTGCTGCTTGCAGGGACCTGACGAGCGGGTCGTTGTGATAGTCGTAGTAAGCTGATTGCTGATTGATTAAGGAAAAATTTGCAGGCGCCTGCAAAAAAAGGTAAATATGTGACGCTCTTTTGTTGGAGCCCAGTTTAAAAAAGAGGGGTATCAATTAAGGCATGCCTCATTTATGTGTAGCCACTTATGCTTTGCAGCTGATCAATCTCAGTTTGAACAAACCGTGTATAAAAACCGAACCAAACGCAGCAACACGTCACATATTCGGCATTTTTTTGTGTTCCCGTGCATGGAAAGGAGCAGTGGCAATTATAGGACCTAACTGGACTGGAACACCCTGCATTCACATATGCCACATGACTAAACGCCACGTGGTTGCGAGACAGGCAGGAAGGACCCCAGGGTCTTGCACATGGACCACTATGCAGACGTACGCACGCACGCACGCAAGCACGCAAGAACGCACGCACGCACGCAAATACGTTGCATAGGAGCAGTGCGTTATTGGGTGAAATGCCAAAAAGGGAATGACGAATGGAGCCAGTACAGCCAGCCAGCCAGTATGTACAGGGTTTTTTTTTGGAGTGCCACATTTTAATTTTGAATAACTCTGGCAAACGACAAGCTATTGAACTGAAATTTTAACTGTAGGTAGACAACACTCTAAGGTTTTGTCGACAATTGGCCCCGTGAGAATCCGTTTTGAAACCAGTGTGTGGCACTCGTTTGAGTTTGCATGGTTCCACTGTCCATTCTTGTCTGGTGCTCTAAGCGTGATGGTTGCATCTCTCTGCTACTTGATGAGTCATTTTTTTGTAAAACCATGCTTTCCCATATCACTTTCGAATGCCCTTTGTCTGTACTTATCATTTTACTCTGATTTCGAGATGTTTGCTCGAGTTCAAGCAATCATTCCTTACACAGCAAAACGAAAATGACTGCAATACTGAGATGACTTAAGATGACAATGACTTAAGATGCAATCGAGTGTAACTCGCGGGTTTCAAAACGGATTCTCACGGGGCCAATTGTCAACAAAACCTTAAAGTGTTGCCTACCTACAGTTAAAATTTCAGGTCAATAGCTTGTCGTTTGCCGGAGTTATTCAAAATTAAAATGTGGCACTCCAAAAAAAAAACCCTATACCTACACATCACTAACTGAACTGTAGTGGCAATCCACATCTCACAAATGTTAGCAAGGTGCAGATTATTTATGTAGGAACTTTGGCTGTGCCAGGTCGATGGTAATGACCAGAGATAGATGAGATGTGAAAGGATTGCTGTTGCGTTTTGGGTGAGTGAGATGGCTCACACAAAAAAATGCCGAATATGTGACGTGTTGCTGCATTTGGTTCGGTTTTTATACACGGTTTGTTCAAACTGAGATTGATCAGCTGCAAAGCATAAGTGGCTACACATAAATGAGGCATGCCTTAATTGATACCCCTCTTTTTTAAACTGGGCTCCAACAAAAGAGCGTCACATATTTACCTTTTTTTGCAGGCGCCTGCAAATTTTTCCTTAATACAGTGTTTTTTCGTAAGACAAACATCGATGTGTAAAACCTATACAGGCACACACACGCACGCATGCAGGCATGCACGTACACATGCATGCACGTACGCACGCACGCATGCATGACATATACCATGTATGACCTATGTAGCATGTTCGGTAGAATCCCTGAGTGCAGTAGGAGACACTCATCATATAGAATGTGAGCATGTGGATTGAAAATAGGTACACATGTATTTTTCATTGACCAAAGTTGTGCACAACTAATTGTCATGCAAATGATACAAAGCAGGATAACCTATCAGCAAATGGCACAGCATGCAGAGAAACTACAAACAGAAGCCACTGCGGATAATTGTGTGTGCGTGCGTGCGTGCGTGTGCAGTTGTGCTACATTGCTGCATCGTAGCATAGTGATGTAAAGAATCAAAATGATCGCTATAACTAGGCGGTCAACTTTTGTGTTTTAGCCGAAGTGATGCGACGTACTCACATCGAGTTTTTTTGTGAAGCAGCCCATTTGATGGTGTGCGTGCGTGCGTGCAGATCTGCAGCGCCATATTGGTGCGTTGGAGCTTAGTGGTGTAAGGAATGAAAATGATCTACACGTGGAGGCGGTCATCTTTTGTGTTTTAGCCGAAGTGATCCGAGCTACCAATATCGATATTTATCGATTATCTCGGAAGTGAAAATATTTTGGTGCGTCGGAGCGTGTTGGCTCCAAGGAATGAAATGTTCAACATCAAAGGGCCATCAACTTTAGTATTGATGTTTAGGCCATCCGACCTAACCACACCGAAATATCGCCAATTCTCGAAATTGGTATAATGGTGGGAGGCATTTTGGTGCATCCAATTTGGTCCACTTGCTGAAACTGGTCAAGATCACGTCTGGGCGATCAACTTTCCCCATTATAGCGAAGCTCTGCGATGCACCGTTAAAGAGCCTATAGGGCACGGAACTTTCGGCTGAAATTTTTAATTGCTAATATCTCATTATCAGTGATGAAGTTTTAGGTTCAGTGACTTGGCATAGACTTCCCATAAGAAACTGTTCAAGGAAATCAAAAAAAAATTGGGGGTTAATTGGGCACTTTTTCGAGATTTACTCTTGGTGGAAACCACCCCAAAAAACGGCTATGTCCGAAAAAACGCATAAAATCGGCGATATCTCGAGTTTGGTAGGACACAGAGACGATTCCTTTGGTAAGCAAAATTGCCATCATAGGTCGCTTACACAAGCCAAGTTTCATTCCAATTGCCCATGGCACTATCGAGTGGCGCTCCAAAAACTGGGAGGATAAAACGAAAAAAAAAAAAGACACTTTTCGGGAACATTTTCGGGCGTACCCCCTTAACGCGCAGTAATACTGCAACGCGCTGTTGCACGTACGGTCCCCCGATGAGTGCGCTTCTTTTGACCCATAACGCGCCGAAATCGGTTCAGCCAATCAAAAGTTATAGGCGATCAAAAATCCGAATTCTCGCGCGCGCAAGTCGTCACATATTAGGGTTGTACGCTGACGCGTACACCCTGATTATCGTGCGTTGTTGTCTTGCTTTGTTTATATCTACATTCTGCGTGAACGCTCAATCCAGTCGCTGCAAAAACGCGGACCACACTCGACCTGCTGCGTGACGACATTTGACGAAGCGATGATGTCGTTTTTGTCCACTGCGGGTACTCACACAGAATTTGGAATAAATAACGCGTAGAACAGAGCACACACACACACACACACACACACACACACACACACACACACACACACACACACACACACACACCCACACACACCTTAAATGCAGTGACCTCACATTAAAACAGCATGAAAAATTCAGAAAAAAATCGTTTTGTCCTTACAGAAGCTTTTTGAATTTCGGTGTGACGTCGTCCGTTGACGTCCATGATCGTTCGTGAATTGGGTGTATAAAAATGGTCTACAGTTTCTCCGTCTGCAATACCTAGCTTCACATAGTGTATGCAGGTTAGTTTCTCCAAAACAGTCACCACTAGCACGCCCCTTTTAAGCTAACGATGCCTTTACTTGCGCTTGACATGTAAAGCGTATATACGTATAGCACCCCGCTCCCTTATTACGCTCACGTTATTAGATCAGACTCATCACTTTACCGCGTTCTTTGCCCCCTTCCCCTTTCCTTGCTAGCTAAATAGTAATCAGCGTTAGCTTAAGCTAGCCGCCGTTAGCTAGGTAGCCGCTAACGTGTCATTCCAATTGGCCCAGCCAGCCCCCCCCCCGCGGTGAGCATTATTAAATCCCGTACGTCTGTGCGTTAGTCTGTCCGTTCGTCCGTCCGTCTGTCTGTCTGTCTGAATAGCCGCATCAGCTAGGCCCCAACGACGACCAGCCGCTAACCGACTACAATTGGCCCATTCTGCGCCGTATGTACCTGGCAGCCACTGGCCCACCGCAGCGGTCTACTATTCCCACCCATCCATTTCTGATTCCCTCCACTCTACCCGTCAACGTCTCTAAACGTCCAGCCAGACAGTTTGACCTTGTGTGTGTGCTAAGCTCACATACTATACGCGTGTGTGCGTGCGTGCGTGCGTGCGTGCGTGCGTGCGTGCGTGCGTGCGTGCGTGCGTGCGTGCGTGGCGGTGCGCGCGTGGCGGTGCGTGCCGGTGCGTGCGTGCGTGCGTGCGTGCGTGCGTGCGTGCGTGCGTGCGTGCGTGCGTGCGTGCGTGCGTGCGTGCGTGCGTGCGTGCGTGCGTGCGTGCGTGAGTGAGTGCGTCGCCTTCGCGTAGGTATTGCCACTTACTTCTACCCGAGAGTTAGCCACTACGAAACCATAGGCCAAAGCGGCTTATAACTTGCGCGCGGCGCGAAAACCAAACGCGAGCTGGCGCGACGCCGCTAGTAGGTAGCTGGAGACCGAAGCTAGTAAGTAAGCCGAAGCCATTGTTCTACACCCCCCCCCATCGGAGCCTAGCTAGAAGCGCTCCTCAGCCAGAGACTTTTGAAGCGCCAGCTGTCGCAGTGACGCACAGACACAACGGAAGAGAAAAGAACAGACTTCCGAGAAAAAAATATGGAAGCGTCGGCAGCTGGGTGAGCCAAATTGTTTTTTTTTATAAGGGCAGACTAATATGCTTGCTAGTCTTAGTGTACTGTTATTTTGGTGCCCTAATAGTTGAATTTTTCGTTTGAAATCGAATAATGTAGAGCCAGTAAGAATAGGTACACTGCTTGAAAGCTGAAATGTTGTGTTTGTCGCTTCAACCTAGTGCGGCAGCACACTAGCGTGTGTGATTCCTTCGTCCAAACCACAGTAAATCATTCATTGGTAATGGGTATCACCATGCCGAATGCGGGCAAAATGGCGCCATCGGTTTATCGTCCACACAAAATTTAAAAAAAAATGCTCAGTACTCAAAATCCGCTGTTGTAGGCGATTTTGAATGAAAACATAGGCAGTTGGTTGTTTAGCACATCCTCGCTGACCCAGTCCTGGGTCTGTAAATTCATCGAGGAGGGCGACAGCGATGAGAACGTCAGCGATCCGATCGTTCAGCAGCTCTTTCGAATCTTTCTCGCCGTTTTGCCCGACGAAAACAATCAGGTGCGCAGCGGAGGCGGCTCTCTTTGGTTCTCGAACTTGTAGTACCGTAAATTCTCTAATAGTGCCCCTGGGGCACTATATTTTCAACCTTTGCGGCTGTTTGCGCAGTTGGGCTAAGGCGTTGGCTCCAAACCGGAAGGTGCGGAGTTCAATTCTCAGCGTGGCAAGACTGCCAAATAACAGTAACCCCCTTGGGCGCTCACGCCAAACTGTGCCCCCTGATCGCTGTTCTCATCGGTCTTGTACAAGGCAGAGGTACCCAAGGACCATACGGCCCCCTCTCGCAAAAAAAAACTTTGTCTCACTCGGGCACTATTGGAGGGGGGTGGCTCGATTGAAGGATTTACGGTATTCTTCCGCGCTTCTACCGTTCCGTTCCCGCTTCAACGCAACTGTACGCTAATAACGCTGAATTTCGCAGCCGAAACAGCTTTGCAACAGGTTACAGTTGTACAAGCCGTTTCGTAGATCGCGAAATTTGCGTCTCGTCCTATTTATTCCCCTTTAGGTCACTTCGTTTCTATTCGATGGAACAATCCGCCAAACTGCGACGCGGGAGGCGATTCGGTGTCTTCTGCTGCTCTTAGCGTCCGAGTATCACCAAGCGATTATTGCACCGTAATGTTTGATGATTTTTTATTGATTTTTTCACGATTTTTTATTAATGATTGATTTTTTACCACCATTCGCACCAAATGATTTTTTCAATCCATCTACATACGCATACATAGGTACGCACAGTGCTGCAAAGTTTTTCACAAGCGTACAGAATATGTTTGTACGTACATAGGTTCAGCTCTGCCGATTACCTACCATTTGCAAGTCGCAACAAGTGTGCTACTCAATGCAAACAAACCTGTGAACATCAACAACAAAGCAAACTAGTAATGCCTGCAATTATGACGCGGTTAACTCATTAATGAACCGATAAATTCAATGCCTATACGAATCGGTGCAATATTCTCCAAAGGACCGATTTTTACTCAATTCCCTTGACTCTCTGGAGTCATACCTGGAAGTCAATCGCTTATTAGACAATCGCGATGTTGAATTCGACAGCGTTCAGCAGTTCGTTAGTCTTTCGGCAGAGTTATTTCCGGAAAAATCCGGATTCACACCGGCTTTGGACGCTGTCTTCGACGTCGTGGTGAACAACGTTGTCAAAAAGGTAGAGCAAAGGTCAAAACGTGCCAATAAAATGCGTGCGTGCGTGCGTGCGTGCGTGCGTGCGTGCGTGCGTGCGTGCGTGCGTGCGTGCGTGCGTGCGTGGTTACATGCAACCTTTCCCACATACATTGCAGGGTGTCTTATTGTTTCGTCACAACGGCATTTGCGCCAGCTGGCAATTGTATCAGGGTATCGCGTGTCCGGGTCAGATGCAGCTATTGCCGGTCGAAAACGGCGGAAAAGTCAACGCTAGAAAACGAATGACCATTTTTCTTAGAGACAAGTTTATTGTCGACGTACATTTGCATTGATCTTTCTTGCGTGCAATGCAACGCAAAGGAGAGATTTGCATACGCACTGCGTTCAGTCGCTGCCGAACGATGAAAAGCGGCACGCGTGGCGAGTGCAAATCAGCTCAATGGAAAAAGACCGTAATAAATCGAGAGAAAAGCATAGGGAGTACACTTTTGCCGTGCTGGATGGCCCTGAGAAGAACAGATGGATGTCAGGTGTGAACTCACACAAAAAAAAAAACAAAAAACTTAAATGTTCAAAGAAGAATAAACGCCCAATACAGCACATACTGTACGGCTTTGGTATCGATTTTTCGCTCAAATACCAAAACCGATGTCAGTTTCAATTTTTATTTTCAGCACGACATTGCCTCTTTAATCTTTCTTTGCACCTTGGGTTTGTCGCACACTGTTCCAGCACAAAAGCGTTCTGTTGACCCATGCCGCATATAATTTCGATAATTACAATTAAAACAACAAAATTACTAACACCTTCATGTAATTCGCTTTTCAGCTCTGACGACCGCCTTTGAGTTCGGGCGGCGGGGCGCCTCGGATCGCGGACTGTTCGGCGCGCTCTGTTTGAAAATGCGCCAAAAACACGAGCTGAAGGCGGCCGCGGCGACCAATCAGCGCCTCTGGCTGAGTCCACTGCCCTTGGACGAGAGCCAAGTCTTGCAGGAGGAGAATCAGAAGCTGCAGGAGAGACTCAAGGAGGAGGAGCGCGCGGTGAAGGACGAGGAGATCGTCAGGAACATTGCGACCAGGTATACGGTAGGGATTTGCATGCATAGAGAAGGAGGCAGCGCGCGGTCTGACCGGGCATGAGAATTGCTTTGGAGCTGAGGGGAAGGGATGGAGCGTGCCGTCGCAAGTTGCGACGGCGGTCTAAATCTCAATTTTTAAGGTAAGTATGACTTTTAATCTTTAGTGCTACAGTACCTAAAACGCGTGAAAAGTTGCGGTCACTGGTCACATCCCATGTCACACCACAACCGAATACGACACAACCCAACGCATTACAATGAACAATGTACTACACTATGCACACATACATACAACGGCGCTCAGAAATGTTGTTCGCGTGCTCAGTTGACCAGAGCCTAAACGGACGCATAAAAGACGTCCCTAACCTAATGCAAACCTGTAGTGCAGCCTACACCTTGGACTAATGTGCTTCCGCAGTACGCACACACACACACCTGGCTGGCTGGCCATCACAAATGTACATGCTTCAATGGTTCTTCTGTAGCCAATTTCTTTCTGTCAATTCATTCTACAGCGACACCTCTCCACAACTGTAAAGGGTTAACGCAGCGCGACAGTATTTATGGTTCCTTTCGCCGAGCGCGCTCGCCTTTTCATCGATAAGAGTCGCAAAAAACTAGCTTTGACACGTTTGCCTTCGACACCCAAAGTGCGGTGTGTAGTTCGCACTAGGTCTAGTGTGGAACAGGCAACATAATACAGTTAACAATCCTGGCAAGCGGCAACAGTGCGGAAAAAAAATGAAGTTGCCCAAAAGCGCAAAATTGTTCAGAATGCTGGACGAGGAACGCAGCAAAATGCAGGCGATGGAGACGGAAAACGCCCAACAGGTCGGTTTGGCTATCGAGGAAATAAATATAATAAATAATAATAATACCTAATAATAATAATATAGTGATAATAAAAGCGGTGATAAAAAATCGCTTAGCAATTCTGTGGATGCACACGCGCGCGCGCACGCACGCACGCACGCACGCACGCACGCACGCACGCACGCACGCACGCACGCACGCACGCACGCACGCACGCACGCACGCACGCACGCACGCACGCGCGCACGCACGCACGCACGCACGCACGCACTCGTTAAGAAGCACGCCATGAAGAAGGAGGTGGACAAGCGCAAAATGCTGGAAAAGGTCGTCCACGACAGGGAGGAGCAACTGCGAGAATTGCGCCGAGATTTTGAAGAGCTGGAGCACACGGCCAAGACGATGGTCCGACGCCGCCTCTCCGACAACGACAACGACCGCAAGAGAGCGCTCGATGAGCTGAAATCGTAAGCATTTTAAAGTTTAAAACTTGCTAGAACCAAGCTGAACATTCAATATTTTAAGAAAACTGTTTTTTTTTTTTTAACTGTCGGCGAAACGCAACGATGTGCAGTTGTTGCATACCGCTTCTCTGAAGTATCGTACTCTACAAAATTGTTGCCCTGCTGAGACGGTTCGACAGAAGAGCAGAATTTCATTTCAAGTTTGCGAGGCCAAAATTTTATTTTCTGTTGTTTTAGCGAACATGACAGAATATCCGCCGAATCCAACGGATTCGACTGTGGGAAGATGGAACACGAACTGTTCTTGGCGGACGCAGCGGACCGATTAGAGAAACTTATCAAGAGCAACGATAAAAACTCTAAATAGTGCAGGTTCTGCAATACAAATTGTGCACTACCAGTGTGCTAATGTGTGCAAATGTGTGTGTGCAAATGCGCCGCAAAAATCTGCTTGGAAATGTGGCGGCTTGTAATATCTACAAGGCAGTTTTTTTAGGATTTTTAAATGCAAGATAGCACGCCAGTGAAGTTGAGAACTAAATAGAAATACGATTTTGTTAGCCAACGACTAGGATAGTGGGTCCGCTTCGGAAAATCTCGTCGCTTTTTGACTCGCTTTGCGAAGCCGCCGGCGCTTTGTTGCCTATTTTCGCATGACTTTTGGCCGTTTCTGTTGGCTGCGCGCGTTCGTTCTGAAACAGTGCTGTTTGGCGCTCTCGTTTCTCTAGCAGGAAGATAATTTAGCAATTTTTTTATTGTTCATTTTTCATCTAGAAAGTGCACCGGGCACCTAGAGAACTGCAGCCAGCATTAGCAAAACAAAGGACAGCAGCGCAACTGCATTGTGTTTAACAGCGGAACTCTGTGCATCGTCACTCTGTGAATGCTCGGTTTTGAGATCCACAGGGCCCATTGTGGTCGAGTCACATGATTCTCTCACACTGTTTGCAGTTAGCTGGTTCGAGGCTTGATTCTCGTTGACCGCGCAATGTTGCGGCGGCTGCAAGTGTAAATCGATAACACGCACGCACGCACGCGCGCACGCACGCGCGCACGAACGCAGGCACGCACGCACGCACGCACGCACGTACGCACGCACGTACGCACGCACGCACGCACGCACGCACGGTCGCTCGCACGCACGCGCGCACGCACGCACAGAAGGATAACGCTTAAAGCACCAACCGTGAGGTCCAATCTCACGCATTCGCACAGTTCGCAGATTTCAAGTGAACAATGATAAGAGGTCCACTCCGACTTGAAAAAGTGAAACGGTCGCAGCAGTATCGCGGCGCTTTTCAAATTCTGTGCGTACAGTACTCCCGGCGTCATCGCCATGGGCCCGTGATCCGGACAACTAAGACGGTGTTAATCATAAACGGCAAAAAAGTGTTAAAAGAACCGATTTCTTACCCGCTAGAGTCGACGTGCGTGTGTCTGAAAGTGGAAGATTCAAAAACTTGTACGCACTCCTTGACGAGAATTCCGGAATTTGAAGCATCAGCTGCATCTGAACACAAACAACAACACAGTGACTCGCTCCCGTAGACACTAGGTAGCATAGCAACCCAAGGAAGGTTATGTTTCCTAATGTCCAAAAGACGACGCTAGCACCAAAATTGGGAAAATATGTTAAAATAAAGTTTGAGTGGAATCCGAAAAAGGTACCATAAGTTTCGTTGCAGTAATTGCGCGTAGACGAATTTAGTTTGGCTGGAGTGACCGTAGCCGCAAGACAAACAAAAACAAAAATCAGCAAGCGGATTAAAAAAATCAATAATCTCTGTCTCTATCTAGAAACGCCACCTCTTTCCGCGCACTCCACGTGTAAACAGTGGTAGTCGTTGAGACCCAGTACGCCGTTTCGTGATTCCAACGGTTTTTCAGTCGCCCCGTGACAGTATCTCGCGTCGAGTCGATGACCTTGCTTGTCGTCTCCCTCGAGAAAATCGGATGTCGCCTCTTCTCGTGGCGTCGTCACGTGCAGATGGCACTCGATGCCCAGGGACGCGTTGTAGAACAGTTCCAGCTGAGAAGGGTCCACTCTTGTAATTGTTTCGACGAAATTGAGTCGGCAGACAATGCAGAAGATGGGCGTCGTCGTCAAGAGACGAGACGCACCACGTCCCAGCATGCTAGTTCGCCGCTCGCATTGGGGTGTGCGTCGAAACAGAGGACGGGTTTAAATTTTGCCGAAGTAATTCCTTCTAAGAAATTTCAATGTCAAAATTCAGTTCCTGGCTGCGTGGAAATTGTCGGGACGGGAAGCAACGCTCGCGCACCCTTCACATGCCGTGAGCAAACGCGAGCGCCACTTTGTCCGCCACCGCGCAGCCAATTTCGCGACTTCAAGGCCGACCCTGGGGAAATGATTGATTCCGCGTCATAAACCTTCGGTCGCCAAAGAAAAGAAGGGTGGTAGGCGAGGCGAGCCTCCGTTGAGAATCGGCCACCGAACCGCAACTCAATAATAGATTGCATGAGCCCGCGCTTTGACGTGCGTGGTGGCGTGGCGCTCTTCGTTCAGCGTGGGCCGAGGGACCCTGGGGTGGGGTGGGGGTGGGAGAGGATACAACCAATTATCATGGGGCGATTTTCGATTAGCAAGAGGCGACGAAGCTGGTTGATTATCCAGGCACGACGAGGAATTAAAATGCGAAGCCTGGAGCTTACGATGAACCTTAATTGGCTAGGTGAGAGCCTGGGTGAGAGAGGAAGCATGGTTACCGTATGCACCCCCCCCCCCCACACGAACAGTATACATGTAGTGCGCGTGCGTGAACACATATTGTAATATGATAATTGTGCCGAAATGTATGTACAAACTGCTTGGCGATGATGCCCCGCCGCTGTTGGTTAATGTCGTTACCCGTCGCCTTTTTCACACATCGCACCTACCACGGTACCCTACCCTGCTGCATTTGTGGAATCAAACGTAGCGCCTTCTTCCCGTAGAGATAACTGTACCAAACACGTTAAGCAGGCCGCTACACCCATCCTGCCCCAATTCCATAAACTGCTGCGCGTCGCATGCGCCGCACTTATGACCCTACTTCAAACCAGGCGCAACACAAATAGACCAGCATGTCTTCCACAGCTACGGCAAAGCATAAAGGTGTGACCCGAAAAAGGAGTCAAAAAAGGCAAGGATCCTGCTTAATATGGTGGTTACTCGTGGGCGTATGCGGAGCTATCTTGGTGACACTAGCAGTGGTTGTCAGCGTGGCTTGCCTCTCCAACGGTGCAGACAATGGAGAAAGGAACGCGACAACTCTAGCTCCAAGCCTAAGTTCGTGTGCGTACGTGCATGCGTGCAAGATGGTTGTTATTGTTGTTGGATTAGAGGTGACGCTATGAGGCCGTCAATGGACCATATAGCGTACCCATCTGTATGACGCCTTCCTGTCTAGAGCCGGATAATTAGGCAAAGGCATTCGGAAGAACACCATCTGTAATCTGGGGCAGCGACGGCACAAGAAAATCTATTGAGAGGAATTCCTCCATCTAGTGGCTCCATCGAGAATCGAACTCAGAACTGGGTGCGCAAGAGGCCGATTCTCTACCACTAGGCCATGCGCTGCCCCCGTGCGTGATGGTGCAGGTGCGAGTGTGCATGTAGGATTATGCCACCAATCGCAAAAAATTGGAGGTTCCACACTTTAGGCCAACTTCTTATAATCGGCGGTTCGAACTTTGACAACTCTACGAAAACGTTCCAAATCACAAGGTCTATATTATCCATGAATTTGGCGACGCACGAATTTCTAGAATCGCCCAGGAAGCTAATGCTGGGGCGGGCTGCTCATTCCGCCGCGATTTTTGGCTCAAGAATTTTAGTTTTTGGTGGCTTGGCGAACTTGACCGCAAATGCAGTGGCTGAGAGCGCAGAAATGTTTCTGGAATCGGCCAAGACTGTTCGGATGGCGCAACCACCCACCCAAAATTTAGTTGGACAGGCCATGGCTGTGCTCGGTTGGTTTCCAATGGATTTTCTCGTGCCGTCGCTGCCCTAGATTACAGATGGCGTTCTTCCGAATGTCTTTGGCTAATTATGCAGCTATGCGGCTCTAGACGGGAAGGCGTCATGGAGATGGGTATGCTATATGGGGCCGTCCGTTGATGGCCTCCTAGCACTGGTTTCCAATAGTTCCTCCTAGCCCCTAATCCAACCTCCTCCTAGCCCCTAATCCAACAACAACACTGGTTTCCAATAATAAGGAACAAATTCCGAAACACGCACTCACACCACGTATCACTTTGCCCAGGCGATTCCGTCTACGCTTGCGGTGGCTCAACGCTGGCTAGCCCCTCAAAGGAGTCGGATGTCTGTCATATCTGGGACAAGAGCTCTGATTCCTGGCAAACGCTCCGCCCTCCCATGCTCGTGAGGGTCGCGGGGGCAGCGGCGGTGGCCGAAGACGACCGATTCCTCTATATCTTGGGAGGGCAGACCAGTGACTCTAAGGGAAATGTGCAGAGCACAAGGCTGCTACAGAGATTCGACGTAAAAACGCAACAGTGGAGCCTTCTGAGAGACATGGTGCAAGAGATGTAAGTGGGGTAAAGATGTGCGTGCGTGGTGCGTGTGCATGCCAACTGCAAATAGCCGTCACTTCAAATCCATATTTATGCGATCACTTCCATTTTAGGCCTATTCCTCAGAGTGCCACCCTTATTGACTCCGATTTGCTCCTTACCTGTGGAGCTGCGACGTTCAGCAGCGTTTGTCTTGTCTACAACACGACGTCAAACAATTGGTTTATTGGGCCCGCCCTAACTCGTCACCTTTCCGATGTCAAGTTGGTTTCCTGCTCTCTGAGTGGGCGGGTTTTTGCCATTGGAAACGTGTTCAACTCAACGAACAAACAGCTAGAAATGGCCATGGAAGAACTGAGCGTCAACGGCACCGCACAGAGAACTTGGCGACCAGTGGAACGCACCGACATATTGCCGCTTACTGTTCTGTACGATGCGCTGTGCGTGGAAAACGGGGAAGGCGGGTTTTGAGAGTGTGATGATCTGTATTGAATCTGGCGTTTTGTGACCAGTTCGTGTGTTGCGTTGTTACAAAAGTGAGCTCACTAAGCACTTACAGAAGTTACTTACACAAGTTATGCTCACTTACAAAAGCAAGGCTGCCCCTATTAGGACGCATGTACATGTACTGTTCCAATGGCCATACTAAATGTTTCTTTGGTCGTGCCGATGGGACGACGTGTTGCCAAAGCAGCCACAGTCAAGAGATGTACGAATCGTCTTCGTAGGTAGAAAAACCCTGATGAAAACTTGTTGCCAGTGCCAGTACTGCCTGCGTTTATACCCCAGTGCCAGTGCCAGCGTTTATAACCCTCCCCCAAGTAGAACTTGCTCAAGGGGTTAAAGGAAAGGAAGGGAAACAGGATGAAAGAAGGTTCTGTTAGCAAGCTTAGCAAGCGTAAGATAGGCCGAGCCTAACCATAGTCTAGAACTGAGAGAATCTACTGTTTCGGATAGCCTAAACTGGCCCAAAAATACCAAGACTTTTCACCCTTTTGCCCCATTTAGGCAAAAGCCCAAAGCTGACAGCCCGAAGAGAAAAAATTCGAAAGTTTCGGCATCTGTCCAAAGGGGACAGCCAGGGACAGGCAGAGACAGCCGACAGCCGGGGACAGCCACTTTGTGACTAAGCTTAAGCCTGAGACTAAGCAAAAGCCTAAGCCTAAACCTATAAAACCTAAGATTTAAAGTGGCTGTTCCCTGGGTGGCTGTCCCCTTTCGACATAAGCCAAAGTTTCAACAATTTCTAATTTATGCAACAGATCCAACAACATGCAGCAACATGCAACAGGTCCTGATTCGCCTAAGCCAAAGCCTAAGCGAAGCCTAAGCCTAAGCAAAGCCTAGCCTAAGCCTAAGCGAAGCCTAGGCCTAACCCTAGGCAAAGCCTAATCAATCAGTGAGCGGAATCAGTGATCAGTAAGCAGCATCTCACTGATCCCACTCACTGATTGATTAGGCTTTGTCTTAGCTTAGGCCTAGGCTTTGCATAGGTTTGGCCTAGGCTTCACTTGGGCTCAGACTAGGCTTTGCTTAGGCTTCGGCTTAGGCGAATCAGGATCCGTTGCATGTTGTTGCATGTTGTTGCACCTGTTGCGTAAATTAGAAATTGCCAAAGTTTCAGCAATTTCTAAAATATGCAACAGGTGCAACAGGTGCAACAGATCACTGTTCCCGCTTCCGGTTAGCGAGGGGGGTGGGGCGAGGGTGGGGAAGGAGTGGGAGTGGGGGGTAGGGGTGGGAGTGGGGGTGGGGGGGGGGGGGGTTCGCTCCAAAAAAACGGTGGTTCGTCAAGTCACCTGCCTTGCCTCGTACTGCTTAGGCTTAGGCCTTGCTTAGGCTTTGGAATTAATTGGTTAGGTTTAAGCCTGTTTTAAGGTTTAAGGGGTGGGGGAGGGGGGGGGGGCGGCGCACCCTAAAAAAGTGGGGGAGGGGTATTCATGACGGTTAAAATATTTTGTGGATTGTGTGGAATATCTTCTTGAGCTGGCGCCAAATCCGCCACCACGGTCTCGAGCCCCCATTTTTAGAGCCTCTCATGGAGGCGTGGTTACGGCAAAAAACTGAACAGTAATTCCCCCCCCCCCCCACACCACGCTACCTCGCGAGTGTGCCAGGCGGAGGTTTGGCAGTTGGGACGACATCGATCCATTGGTCGACAACCGGCCAGTAGACGACGCTGGGCCTCCCGTCGCCACCGTAGGCGCTCTGCGCCGACTTCAAAATCTCCGCCATGCGAGGGAGGGGGGGGTGCAGACCCAAAAAGACCACAGAATGAAAATCGGGATGGGAAAATTGGGAAAAGCGGGATGGCTATAGCCAGTGGGGGTACCCCCCCCCCCCCCCTACACCCCGCGGAGCCCACCTATGGCTTGAGAGACCCAACCTACCGACAGAAACGAGAGCAGACTCATTCAGCAGAGAACTAGCCAATCTCTCAAGTGTGGCTGGCCTTTACTGCGGGCGTCCTCCTCCATTTTTATGGCTACGTAATTTTTATTATTTTCAGACTTTTAGTTCAAGGAATTCTCGCAACCTTTCATGAACTTCAGATTTAGATTTTGCTCACTTACCTTTATATACTACACCTATGCAAACCCCCCACGTCCCCAACGCAAAGTTTCCCTGTCCCTCGACCAGGGCCGATTTGCTTGGGTACGTGTTTTTACTGGTCATAAATCATTGAAATAAGGACACCCCTTCTGCTGCCGTCGAAACGTCGCCCTCACCGGCTCGGTTCATGGTCCGTTTCTCTGGGGAAGGACGTTGGTTTTGTCGCTTCTTTCACGGGCTTTTGACGGGCGTCGACTCCGCCAAAGGGGAAGGAGGGCGTCGACGTCGAACTGCGAGGAGGCAGCTGCATACGCGACGGTTTCTTCTCTGCCAACAGTGGCAATATTGCCGTCGTCACCACCCGCCCCACCCCCCTCGCTAACTGGAGGCGGGAACAGTGATCTGTTGCACCTGTTGCATCTGTTGCATATTTTAGAAATTGCCAAAGTTTCAGTTTCAATCGGAAAATGACGCGCGTCGGCGCGAAAAAGTTCGCCAGAAGCGGCGCGCGCAAGTCGGGCCATCGTGGGAAAAAGCGGCAAGCGAAGGGCAAAAAGGGCAATCCGTTCTCCGGGGCGGAGTCGAACCCGCGCTGTCGGAAGCATCGCGATTTGGTGTCCCTCTCCAACTCCTTTCCCGTGGAGAGACCTGAAGAGAGGGCAGAGGAGCGACCACTCGTCGACACACTGGTAGGAGGAACTGTTGTCTGGTATTTGAAGATGCTTAAAAGATGGTGCTAGCTTAAAAAAAAACTAATTCCTTTAGAGAAATCTGGACTTGGAAGCGGTGTCGACGGCGGACAGCGCAAAGACGCACTTCACGAACTGCACAAACGCCACCTTTGAAAGGGCGCATTTTGAATGGAGGTATGAACTCCTTGCGGGTTCACTGGGGCCTTGCTGTTGTTGCCAAGCATTGTCAGGCACTATTCTCCGCTGGTTTTCAGAAACTGAGTCGCACTGTTCATTCCACCATGTCAACCTAGTCTTATGTCTAGTTTGAAACACTTTATCGCGCATTGGTCGTATTCAGTGGCGGATCCAGGGGTGGGGGGGGGGGGGGGGGGGAAAGGGGGAATTCCCCCTCCCGAAATCGGACATCTAGGGGGGGGGGGGGGGGGAAGGGATAGGCGGTGGGAGAAGAAGGAAACGCGTCTAGTGGGCCTAGTTTTCAGCCTAAAATTGCTTATAGGTGGTCGAAAACAGCAAAATTTTCGCCTGCAGCGCCGTTTATATTAGGTTATCCTCAAAAATGAACCCATTAGGTGTCCAAACCACTGCAAAAATGCCCCAACATCTAAAAAGTTCAACAGGGTCCCCCTTATGCAAAATCCCTCCCCCCTCCCAATTTTTTTTCTGCATGCGCCAGTGGTCGTATTGGTTATGGCTCCTCCCAGACTCAAACACTACATTCAGAACATTGAAGTGTATAGTAAAGAAGTCACTACCGAAATTTCACACGTCTTCCTAGATTCCGTTTCTAAATTCAGGTCCAATGCTGCGTTGCAGCGGTCGGTATTGGCCGTGTTGGCTACCGTAACTGAGGTGATCAAATCCCAGAGTGGCAAGGAAACGGACCTTGAGTATTTTGGTGCGCTTTTGTCCACCTTGGACACTCTAAAACTGCAGAAAAATCCTGCTGAAAATGCGGAAAATTCGGAAATCCCTCTGGAGCACAGAATCGCCGCTACAGTATACCTGGTTGGAATTTGCATAGAGAAAGTGGAGAGGCCCGTATTGGTGGAGTACTTCGAGCGAATGGGCGAGGTACGGTAGTGTGCATACCGTAACCTGGCTGGTTGTTTGGCTGTTGTAAATTAAAAAAATTGAAATAAAATTCATTCTAAAAAAAGTCGGCATTCTAAAAAAAATTGAAGATTTCGTCTTCAAAAAAAAATGGCGTGGATTTTCCACTTGCGTTGTGATTCAAGCGATTGGCTTTTGCACGACACATTTTGGCCTCGTTTTTTTCGCAATTTTTGGAATTTAAAACTAAATTAATTCCAGTTGCTCCACCTGCATTTGTCGCGCTGCGTGGAAGCGCGCCAAAACACCGCTGTAAAACAGCTGCTGACCTGCGTGGGAAAACTTTTGGTGAATCAGCCGGACGAAAAGTTCAAAAATTCAAATTCAAATTCCAACTCCTTTGAAATCTCCAGAAAGCTACTGTTCTGTCTGCTGTCCTTCGTGTGTCATGACAACGCGAGTTTGCGCAAAGCGGCGCGAAATCAAATTGAGAACATTTTGAATTCGGACGCAGAGGAAAGGCAGAAGCTCCACCCCGCCGCTGAAACCGTGGCGCAGTTTCTCATTGAAAAACTCGAAAGTGGTCAGTGGTATTTTAAGAATTAGCGTAAAATTGTCTGGTCTGGTGTGCGTGCGTGCGTGCGCGTTTGTACCTCGCATCACTGGCTGAAACTGCAACTGCATCTGTAACTGGATGTGGGACACCTGTAACGGGGGTATCCCCCCCAAACATTTAACTGGGGGGTTCCCAACCCCCGGTTAAATTTACCCCTCCCCAACCCCTCCCAACCCTCCCCCCAGAATTTTTCAAAAGTTTTCCAACTTGTCTACAACTGTAAAAAGTAGTGTATTTTTCGCCTTTTTTAGTGTTTTTGACCCTAAAACAGCTAAATAACGCTATTTATGGCCTATTTTAACCTATTTTTGACCAAAAAGTGCCTATTTAGACACTATTTAGGTACACTTTTTTACCCTCTGACACCCCCCTCCCTCTTCAAATCTGCTTGCCACACACCCCCCCAGAATGGTCTCCGACCCTCCCCCCCCCCCCACTTCAAAAACCCGGTTACATGTATGATCCCCCCTCACAACCCTCCCCCAGGATTTTTCAAAAAAAAAACTTTAATAAAACTTTATTTTGACGACAGCCACCTGACACAGCACAATGGCCGTTGACTAGATCACAAGATCACAGGGCGGCGCCGTATACATAACAATGGACGTTGTTCTGCGGCGAGGCAACGTGGGCCCCCACCTGGCACTGATTTTTGGCCGAAGCCACGGTACAGCCAGAAACCGGAGCAATTGTGGTTTAAACCCTTGCCCAAGGGGGTTGCCGTGGTTTTCACCCAGCAAGAATCGAACCCCCGACCTCGCGGTCAGGAAAGAATCCAACGCCTTGCGGACTACACCAAAGCCCCACATTTCTACAGATACATATGGTTTTTGTTCCGTTTGGTTCTGTTCACCTTTAGATGACGTGTTGGCGTGTTTTTGCGTCCTTTTCGCTGTTTACGATAAAGGGTACCGACGTAGCGCTATTTCGGCCCAAGTTTGTGTTAAGAGTAGCTATTTGCACGCTATTTTGGTGCACAAAGCTGCCACCAGTGTTTGGGTCACCATTCCCTCGGCCCACAACTTGCCTGATCCGCTTAATAAATAAGTACGTGCACGATACCTGTAACTGCCGGGGGGTCTTTGGGTGCCCACTATTTTCCAACACCCCCCCCCCCCCCCGCCCACCAGACCCCCAGAATTTTCCCAAGGGATTTTCAGCTTCTCTAAAACGATAAAAGTGAGTAAATGTTGTTGGTGTTTTCAGCGCCTTTTAGTGTTATATGACCATAAAACAGCTAAGCCTATTTTGACCCATTTTGACCAAAAAGTAAAAGTAATTAAAAATGGCCGGCTACCCCCCTTTTGGCTCCG
>JASAMY010002090.1:0-51759 GCA_030248085.1 Paralinhomoeus sp. GSCO2_6
GTCCTGAGTTGAAGCGGCTAGTCCATACAATGTCGCTATCGAACCGTCAATCGCCAGGTTCTTGATCTGTTGGGCGCACGACTTTGGGCGTAACTTTTAAATATCTCTCGTTACCTGCTGGTATAGTTGCGTTTCAGGCGTCACCAAATGGATAAAGGTGCAGTTCGGAATGCATTTGTCGAATGGTTGGTGAAACAAGAACAGCATGCCGACGTGTGACAGTGCGTCGGCATACGAAATTGTAACGGCCACTAGAAATACGCCCATTCCAATGTTGGCGCGATAGAAAACGGGCGCAACTACAGCAATCAAGCGGTCCAAAGAGATGGCCAGTGAGAGGTTAAATGCGGATCTGGTTGATTGAAACTGGTTTTGCGATTTCGGCAACGCACTCGGCTCAAACCCGCATGGCAGCGGATGGCGTAGTGGTAGAAAATCGGCTTCTTGCGCGCGCGGTTCTGGGTTCGATTCTTGATGGATCCACTAAAACGAGTCATTTCCTATAATGGATTCTCTCGTGCTGTCGCTGCCCTAGATTACAGAATGTCTTTGGCTAATTATACGGCTCTAGACAGGAAGGCGTCAGAGAGATTGGTGGCCTCCTAGCGTTGCCCCTAATCCCACAACAAAAATACACGCACGCAGTGCTCAAGTACGTTATACGCACAAAGCTCTCCACAGAACCAGTTCCTGATCCAAAAGTAGGAATGACTGTCCCGGACGGCGCACCAAAATATTGTCGTGACCATGGGCGTTCTCCAGATTGTGTTCCACAGCACCACAACACGCCAAATTGATCCGTCAACGTTGCTCATTATGTGAGAGAAGGATAGGGCTCCGATTAAGTGCCATCCGTGAGTTCGGAGCTGTGCAGTGTTGACAATGACGAGACAGACTGGGAGGTTGGTGACTAACGACACCACTGACCAGAACTGCAGGGTCACCACTGGACCGAATTGATGGTCTAGAGCCGCTAGTGAGAGGTTGTTCAAATCCGACATTATTTGGGTGGTTTTTGCAATGAAATTTATTGGGAATTGCTCGTTGAACGGTGAAGTACCTAAAGGTTGAACGCCAAAGAGCAGAATGCATGGAGGCGCGGCGCAGTTCATCAGCGAAGTGACATTTTTTACATGTTTGTTGTCGTGTGGAATTTCAAACGCAGGCAGTGTGCAAAATGGGCGCGGAGTATATAAGCCCCGCGACAGTGTTGACTCACCAGATACCGTAACCGCCTCAATAATGCCCCAGGCACACTACTGTCAAATCAACCGCTTTTTTAAGTTTCAAAGAATTTCAGCCCGGGGGCTCCATTCATATGGAAATGTAATTGAAAGGACCACCCACTAATGAAAGGGAGTGTAAGTACTATAGCACTACTCAAGAATTAGAGTACAATGCGCATATTGTGTAAGTTAATCGCCATGTTGGTGCTACAATGTAAATACCTATCCGTAATTTGAGTGCCGGAGCGTCTCTTTTGTTTGATTACCGTAAATCCTCCAATACAGCCCCCCCTCCAATAGTGCCCCCGGGGGTAAGGGGTATGTTGTGCCATGTGCCTTTTATGGGCAAAAATATAGTGGTAGGTACATTTATATCGTGTATACACACTACTACTAACCAATAATAGTACGTTTCAGCAACTATTAGCGGTAAATCAACCATTAAATGTGGCAAAAGTGATCAAAATCATCGAAAAATCGGCAATTTTGACAGCGAAACTAGCATTACCATTCAAAATTTTTAGGTTGAAATAATTGTCTCGCCCGCTCCATTCGTCCCCCCCCCTCCAATAGTGCCCCCGGGTAAGGAGAGGTTGAAAAAATAGTGCCCCGGGGGCACTATTGGAGGATTTACGGTATTCTGCGTACCTAGCGATGGATGTGGAAGAAACCCATACCAAAGTTCTCTAATAGTGTAGTGCCCTCCTACAATAGAGCGATCTCGTATGAAACAGCTGCTGACGCATCAAAAGTCGAACTTTGCTTACGCACTTTTCCTGCTCAATTCATTGTACGACACATCGAATCACTTTGTCAACAACGTAGGTGGGACGCCCTGCTAATGTAGGGCCACAAAAACCTAAAAACCACACGACGAGGAAAAAAAAACAGACAAAAACAATCGACGAAAAAATCAATCGAAGCACGACAAAAGACGACGACAGCACAGACAGGGTAGGAAAATTACTCACACGGAGCATTTCAACAACACTGCAAAGCGAAGCAAATGCAGTCCGTGCACTCGCATGCATGCCTATGTGTGCCTTCGTCCAGAGGGTAGCTGCAGTCAACCCACTGCAGCTGACAGGGCGTGTCGACATCTGTTCTGCCAACTGTTCTGCTCTTTTCGGCAGGGCACCTTTGTCAAGCTCATCTTTGACCTTGGGCAAGATGTCACATCCGGGTTGCTTGGACTGGGAGACTCCTGAAGTGGTTGCATCTTTCTTCTGTCAAACTGCAGCAAGGCGTGCAGTGAAGCCAGTACTCAAGAAAAACGTTCTCAGAATGCAGTTGAGGACACTCCGATGACAAATCATGACTGCAGCATGACATGACTTGACACATGACTTGCACGGTATAGAAGGTAGGTACACGTTTTTGACGTGTTGCACTAAAATGAACATTAATCGGGGGAGAAGAAAACGCCAGTACCTGTGGTGGAGTCGACAAAACCGCTTTGCAACAAGTCTTCTGGCGCATAAGCTGCACAAATTCGCTTCTGAACTCCCGAGACATGGCAAGGAGAATATAGAAGTTTGTGGTAGAGTTCAGAACGATTAATGCTGACACAGGCACGAGAAAATCATCGTACACTAGTATCGATTTTCGCCGCATCCAGAATAAAAGCACAGATCGGACCAGTGATGTCGAAATGTGAACGATCAGTATAACAGCAATAGCGCCCGTTACTTTGGACTAAAACTGAGACTCTTTTGAGCGTTGAGTTGCTACAGCACTGCACCATACCGGCATTTTTCTTTTTGCTGGTTGTGTATTTCTGCGAGCCGTTGCTCTGCATTGACGAGCCAGCAAAATTGAAATAGTACACATGTAAATTAGTGCAGTTAAGCCATCCGTTACCACGTTCTTGATCTGAATCGATCGTGCAATTTTTTGTTTGCATACTCATATCACTTTCTCCACGATTTGTTGCGTACCTGTTGAATGTGCTGCAGATCAGAAACTATCACGTTCGGCACAACGCAATAAGATACCGTCTTTTGGAATGGTTTATGGAAAGCAAACAGTAGGAGAGGATGCACCAGCGCATCAAAGCAGCAAAGACCTATGACAACATGGATTTTCCTCTTGTTTATACGATTTCTGTAGAAGACTGGGGTCGATACTGCGAGCAATCGATCAACTGCAACTACAAAACTGAGGTTGAAAATCATCCTTGTGGACTGGGTTTTGTGTCGTCTGAATTTCAAAAGCCAAAATGTGTTCATAGATGGAAAGAAAGAAGTCAACATTGAATGATATTGATAGATAAGCTTGGTTGGGTATCGATTGACAACAATAGGTGTATCTGGTTTTCTAAACGGTGCATGGTGTTTTTGGTATGACGCAATTCTCACAAAAAGCCCAATCCTAATCCCAAAATAGGCAGGTGTGACAAGTGCAGTGCATGACAGCACTGTGAAGACTGTTCTTTCGCCAGTCAACAGTCGTGCCAGCTCAATTGGTCCATAAAGAACCAGAACTGCTAAGCTGCGACACATGTTTGACAAGCCAAGCCACCATAACAGAAGCCTTGGGCCATATGCTGCATTACGGGGTTTCGAAGTACATTAACAGTATTTGTTGCTTAAATTATTGCTTAGTTGTTGATTACTTCTGCGTGCGTGCGTGCAATTATTTTGCAATAGGTATTTGTATATTCCAAGCTAACGCTTTAGGACACCGAATAGATTCGCGCACACGGCCCAGGCATGAGACTTTAGTTTTGTCGACTTGCAAATGACGTGTACAATTAGGCCGTTGCTCAGAAAGGAGATGGACTGAAAGAACAGCCACATCAGGCGCAATCGTAGGTCTGGATCGGATAGAAACACTATTGGGGTGACGTTTACTTGTTGGGCTACCATGGCAGCCTTGGGTAATGTATAGTGCTGGCTGCTTAGGAAGCACAGAGTCCACTACTAAAAGCTAATCCTGAGAAACCGTTCTGACAACCGCCCAACCCGCTCTGACAATGGATTCTGTGTTTGTTCTTGTGTTGGGCCCGCTTGTTCCCATCCAGGAAACAAGAGCCTAATCCCACACGTGCCCATGCCCCCAGGGTGTAATGACATCTAATCCAACTGAATTCTTTCTACGCGCTAGACAGCGAATGTTTGCAGTTCATTTAGAAGCGTGCGACGCGGGTTGTGCACGCATCCAACAACCACCTGTAGTAGCTGAGTGGTGGGGAGGAGGGAGTGGATAAACGGATTTTTGCAGGAGGAAGCAGTGTGAGACGCTGGGGTCTACGTTGGAACTACTCTACATTATTGTATGTTTTTGCTTAATTAAAAAGTCAAAATTGGGCAATTTCGGTGTATTGGCTGCAAACATTCGCTCTCTAGAAAACGAATATTTGCTCAAGTCTAGCAAGTGTTCAGAGGTTCAGTCTAGCAACTGTGAAGTGCAGATCGTGTTGGGTTGCGAGAGCAAAACGTTTTTGAACATACAACACATACAAACAGACACACCGAAAAGCCTATGCTCTCCCCCCCCCCGCCACATAGCATCACCACAGAAAATAAAACAAAACTTCTGCAAATGAGTCTCAGCGCATGTCTCTAATTTACGTCGTGGGTGTGTTGATATGAAATTTATTTAAAACAGAGTGGGTGTTACAAGCAATTCTTTAGTGTTCATGCAAATGCGTTGGTTGACATGCATTGGCTTTGGTTGACCTGCATTCCATCACTTTGCAGTTTCATCATTGCTGTGCTTCATCATTGTACAAATGAGTATTCTCAACATTATTTTATTTCATGAGACAAATTGATGTTGAACCACTTTGGAGAACTTTGCAAGCAGGAGTCCTGAGTTGAAGCGGCTAGTTCTTTCTAGGAAGCACATACCGTAAATCTTTCAATACTGCCCCTGTGGCACTATTCTTTCAACCTCTAGTGTTGAGGGTACTATTGTGGGCTATTGTGGGCACTATTGGAGGGGGGCACAATTGGAGGATTTTGGGTATATCAGCTTTCCACGGTTTGCTTCAGTGTCTACACTCTTCTCCACAATGCCCAGTTTATTTATGGAACGACCCCAAAATCAAGCAGAGTCGCGAACATTCGAAAATCGCCCATTGCGCAAAAAGTACAAGCACTGTAAGTGGATGATAAGCAACAGCCAACCTTACGGTGCACTGCGCCATTTGCGCTCAAACTAGTAATTTTTTTTTGAATTTTGGCGGGAAAATTACTGGTTGTTATGAAATCACACTCAAGTACTAGTAGAATAAACATCTAGTCTGGATGGTCCAT
This sequence comes from Paralinhomoeus sp. GSCO2_6, assembly GCA_030248085.1. Classification (NCBI taxonomy): domain Eukaryota; kingdom Metazoa; phylum Nematoda; class Chromadorea; order Monhysterida; family Linhomoeidae; genus Paralinhomoeus; species Paralinhomoeus sp. GSCO2_6. The sequence goes on from JASAMY010002090.1 coordinate 5,486, forward strand.
TCACTTTTTCTTGCTCTCATCGATCAGTTTCTTGGTCTTGTCATCCATGAGCTCATAGACCCCACAGACAAGGTTAGCAGGCACAGACTTGTCTGAATGAGTAGCAGGTGTGTGTGTGTGTGTGTGTGTGTGTGTGTGTGTTACATGTGTGTCCATATACGTATGTGCATAGAGGATTTGTACTGTCTTTGTAGTTCTTATGTTTGTCTACTAGCACACTAGTTGTCTTCTTGCCTGTGCATCTGCACACAAAGTTTACCACCAACCAATCTGCTTGGGATAGGACAGGTTGAGGTTGTTCATGATGTCCGCAAACTCGTCAATGGACTTTGTGAGACGAGGATTGTGCGCTTTCTCTTCTGCCACCGACGTCACGGTGCGGCCTACACGGCATGTATGTGCAGTGTAGCACCATTGTACAGAGTACACCAGGCGTGCATGCGCGCACCACTACAGTGCCCCCATCACCCAACGCAGACACGCGCACGCACGCACGCACGCACGCACGCACGCACACAGACACACAGATGCGCATACCATCCTGCATGCACACAGAAGTGCAGCATTCTGACATTGATTGCACACAGGTGCATTGGTTACTCTGTCTTCAGGCCTCTCCTCCAACTTTATTCCAGCACCGCTGCACGCACGCACGCACGCACGTACATCACGCACCCACCGGCATAGTCGTGCGCTGGGTGGAGTAAGAAGTGGTCGGGCAGACTCAGAATCTGTCCGTGGACGGACGCGTACAGTAGACGCGGGTCGCCTGTGTAAGTGTGTATACATCAAAAAAGAAAATTAAAACAACTCGCACAGATGGTTTGGATATAAATAAACCCCTATCGTTATAGTTTGACGACACCCAGCATGCATAACTGCACTACGCATCACCACAAAACTGCTACAAATGCATTATATGCAAATCCAGAGCGCGGACCTTGTTGAAAGTCGGTACGGCCGCAGCCACGAATCAGAAGGGCGTCACCCGTAAACGCCATTCCATCTTCGTGCAGAACATACGTCACGCAGCCTAGCGGTGTGAATATGCAAATGTATGAATACTGTAAGCACGCATGCATTCGCAGTTTTTAAAGGGAGTCTAGAGGGTTGAAGCCACCCCCCCCCAGTTGTCGGGGGCGGATTAAAGAGGGGGAACAGGGGGGCACTCTATGAAAAATGAACAAGACGTTTATTCCTGAATCCCCAGTTGCAGACATACTGCTACACAAAGATCCAGAAGGGTGCTCATGAGCCAACGTACCAACAAAAAAACCTATCAGAATTGCAGAACCCGTATTCATAAACAAATTTTATAGCACAGCAAGCAAATCCACTTTTTCACACAGAAAATCGTGCGTAAACAAGCATACCATCGGTGTGTCCAGGTGTGGGTCGGACCTCCAGCTCCTTGGTGCCGAAAACGAGCTTCTCAAACTCCTTGACCTAAAAACCTTTTGCGTATAGCAGCAGAACTGGAAGCAACAAGTGTGTGTGTGGGGGGGGGGGGGTCCGCAAGAAGGTATGGGGAAGGTGAAACTCAACCCATAGTACCCTGGTTTAACCCCCCCCCCCCAACCCCAACACTCCCATCGCCAGCCAGTATTTTTTTCTGCATTTTGTCGAACCTCTGCTGACGAGAAAATTGGGTTTTGAACAGTGTGTTTGTCGGAATCATACCTGTAACTGGGGTAGGGAGGGGTTGGGCGCCCAGTACCAACACCCACCAAACTCGCCCACCCCCCTCACCGCCTAGAACTTTTCCAAGGGATTTCATCTTGTCTAAAACGATAAAACTGAGTGAATGTTGGTGTTTTTTTAGTGCTTCTCAGTGTTATATAACAACAGAACAGCTAAATAACACTATTTAGAGCCTATCTTGAACCATTTTTGGCCAAAGAGTACCAGTATAAGTAAAAATGGTCGGCTACTACCCACTTTTGCTCGAGCTACCCCCCCCCCCCTCGCGGCAGGTAAGACCCCCAGTCCCCTGGTTCGACTCCGCCCATCGCCAACCACGATTTTTCTGAACCTTCTGTCCCACCTCTGCAGACGATAAAACTGCATTTTAACAATGCGTTTGTCCAACTCGAATGTTTTTTTTTTGGGCAAGTTTTGAGCAAATTAAAGGGCGCACACATGAACACGCACGCACGCACGCACGCGCACGTACGTAGTGGTCGGCTTTTCCAGGCTTGGCATTTTCGGAGAGGACGCTCTTGGCTTCGGGGAAGATTTTTTTGAGTTCCCCAGTGCCAGTCACGTGGTCGGCGTGCACGTGCGTGTTGGCTGAAGTAAAAAACAAAGCAAAAATCCAAATTAAAATTAGGTAGGTACATACAAATGAGTGGATGGACCTCATAACGGAAAGAGTTCAAGGTCAATTGATTCTCCAATTCCGACTTACCAGCGTATTTCAAGTTCAAATTGAGCTGTTTGATCAAATCCGAGTCTCTTTTCACCGTCTCTAGCACCGGATCGATAATCACTGCCGTTCTAGTCTTGGGGCAAGCCAAGATGTACGTGTAGGTGCTGGAGCTGTGCTCGAAGAGCTGAAAGTGTTTGTCAGTGCGCGTACGGGTGTGCGTTTGGTTTTAAGTAATGTTTTTTTTATTCATGAATTCGTTTTCTAAGCGAATTTTGCCAAACCTGACGGAAAATGGTGCGCGTCATTGCCCGTGCTGCCATGTAGGAATGCGGGCTGAGGGCGTCGCCAAAGTTACGGCCCCAACAGAGCGCAGATAAGACTGTCTGTGTGTGCGCGTGCGTGCGTGCGGCCCGGGTGTGTGTGTGTACGCGCCGCCGCTACTTTCTGCAAATCTCTCTTCGCAAGTCACAGTAAAAAGTCGAATAAGCGGAACGCTCTAATTTGAACTCGGCTTGTACCGTTTGTCTGACTGGTGGGTATAAACGCTGGCACGGGAGTGTAAACGATAGCACTGGCACTGTCATAATTAAAGGATGTTAGGTATATGCAAACCGGCCGAAATTTGTTGACCTATCATAGGGTCTAGAAAGGTACTTTTGTTCAAGTTGTGTCCGAATAGCGATTTTTCGCCGTTTATGGTGATATGACACTGAAAAGTACTGTATACCACCAATATAAAAGACAGGGTGACGATCCCTTGAGAAAATTCGGGGGGCGGGTGGGGGGCGAGGGTGGATGTTGAAAACATAGCGGGGGGAGGGTAACCCCCGCCGGCGGGAGGGGAGCAAACGGCGTCAAACTCTTTCAGACCTTTCAGCGTTTCACAGCCACTTTGTAAATGTTCACCAGCTCACATAATGTTTCAGGTTGCACACGAGATGCGTTCGTGATCGCCAAAAGCTTTTGAGATGTGTTATGGATAGTTTTTGCAGTGTAGATTTGACTTCAAATCTGCAGAAAATCGCGCAATCGTCTGCCAGCACATGTTGTACTCTGTTCTTCCTCATGCGTTGAGTGCACGTGCACTGCTTAACCAGTACAGGCTTTCTTGCATCACCAGACAAGGGCGGATCTAGGGAGGGGGGGGGGGGGCGAAAGGGGCGAACGCCCCCCTAGCTGGGCGGATTGCGGGGGGGGGGGGCGGGTAGGCGGGGGGCGAAAGGGGGGTGGCAGGGGAGGGCGAAGGGCAAGTGGGTAGGCGAGGGGCGAAGGGTGGGCAGTAGGTGATGGGCGAAGGTCAAGCGCGAGCAGGCAGGTCAGGGAGGTTTAGCAGATGTCTTTGTTTCCTTTAGATTAACGCGCTACCCATACATGCAAATTTTTCCTGCGGCCCTGTCCTGTAGTGAGCGTACAGGTCACTCTTGGACTTGGGACTCCTTTTGGGGGCAGGATATAGGATTCCCTAACCAAAAAAATTTTGCCTGCGGCGCTGAGGTGAGCACGCCCTTGGGGGAAGTCAACCCTCAGTTCTTGGCGAACCTGGCTAACTGTGGCGAATCCAGGGAGGGCGGGGGTGGGGAATTCTCCCTCCCAAAATCGAGAATCCAGGGCGAAGGGGGGAGGGCTGGGCCGTAGAAGAAGAAACGTGCCTAGCGAAACTACTTTTCCGCATAAAAATGCGTGTAGGTGGTCGAAAAGCGCAAAAATTTTCGTATGCGGCGCCGATTTTATCTATTACTTGTCAATAATGACCGATTGTGCGCCCAAAACATCGACGAAATGACCCAGCATCTCTAAATATCAACAGGGTTCCCCCTCCCCAAAAATTTCTGGATCCGCCACTGCTGGCCAACAGGCCAATTAAAATCGCTCCACAGTTAATTTTTTAAAGAAAGAAGGCATTGAGAGATGTAGAATTAGCAAAATTTTCGCCTGAGGCGCAGTTAATTTTGCACAAAGCGTAACAAAATTTGCATGACTTTCAGAGTGTACGTGATGCCAAAAAGTTAAAAATTTTGCCTGCGGCGCCATTTGTGTGCATGCATAAACTAATAGTCAAATTGTGGCTAGTTTTTTCACCCTCTTCGCAAAACAAATTCCTGGTTCCCGAAATGTACGCAGGTGCTGCTACCTACATCTATATTACTAAAGCACAATGTTTGTCTGTCTGTCTGTCTGCAACGCAGCCCAGAGAGTTGTGCTGGATGGATTGAGCTGAAATTTTGTATGAAGCTTCCTTGGCACATTTCACCGTCAAAATAAGAGTGGCACTTCTGAAACTACCGTAATCCATGAGTTATGCAAATTTTGCGTACGTGTTTGATCGAATTTGAGAATTCAGTGTCAATTCTGCTTGGCATATATGTAATCGACCATGCTGATCACGAATATCACATCCATTTTCCAGTGCGATACCGTAATCGCAAGATACAGCACATTGAATATGCAAATTGTGGATGGTTTGTCGGCAACTGTTGTTCCTGGCTTCCCTGGGCTCTTCCATGGTTCTTTTCGATTTGTGCGTTGTCGTTTTTTTTTTTCCCTCACAAAACAATTTAACCAAACCAATTCCCCAAAAATCTTCTTCTCCCTCCGCCTTGCTTTTCGTTCCCGTGCCTGCCTCGAATGTTGCAAATTGTGGGTGCTAAAACAGTATGAGCATATGTAATCCACAATGCTTATCACGACTCTGGCATTTGTTTTCACATCTGCTACAGTAATGACAAGATATAGCCATATCCATTTCTACAATAGTAGGTCTGTCTGTGGGCTCTGTCTGCCATGCAGCGCAGAGAGTTGTGGTGAATTGATTGAGCTGAAATTTTCTGAGCAGCTGGCTTGGCACATTTCACCATCATACAGTGGCCGGATTTTCCGTAGCTACCGTAATCCGGGAGATATGCAAATTGCGCATATGTGTTTTATCGAATTTGAGAATTCAGTGTCAAATCTGCTTGCGACATACGTAATCGACCATGCTGATCACGAATATCACATCTGTATTCCTAAGAGATACCGTAATCACAAGATATGAGACATTGAATATGCAGATTGTAAATGTTGCAAGTTGTTGCACATTTCAAGTTGAGGGTAAAAAAAAAGCACGAACATACCTATGTGAACCCGCACGCACGCACGCACGCACGCACGCGCACGCATGCACGCACTCGCGCACATGCACGCACGCACGTGCGCACACGCACCATGCATGCGCGCATAGAATATGGTTCATGTTGCACGTTGAGGGTAAAAAAGCATGAACATACCTATGCAAACGCGCACGCACGCACGCACGCACGCACGCACGCACGCACGCACGCACGCACGCACGCACGCACGCACGCACGCACGCACGCACGCACGCACGCACGCACACACGCACGCACGCACGCACGCACGCACGCACGCACGCACGCGCGCACGCACGCACGCACGCACGCACAAACGCACGCTCCCACGCACGCACGCACGCACGGACGCACGCACGCACGTGCGCACACGCACGCACGTGCGCACACGCACGCACGCACGGACTCGCGCGCGCACACGCACGCACACGCGTGTATGCCTAAGCGTAAGCCTAAGCTTATAAGCCTGGGCCTAAGCCTAAGCCTGAGGATGGGGTGTGATCATGCTTTAGTGTTTTTGTGGTGCGTTGTTTTAGTTTTTTTTTGTGTTGAAAACAGCTGAAAACAATTGATGCGTCCGCGTCCGCTGCGTCCGATGAACACTTTCTTAATTTTAGGCTTTGCTTAGGCTTAGTCCAGACTTTGCTTTAGTCCAGTCCATGATTAGGCTTTGGCTTTGGCTTAGGCTTAGGCTTATGCTTCGCTTAGGCTTAGGCTTCGCTTAGGTTTCGGACGCAGCGGACGCAGACGCAACAATTGTGTTTTGCCAAAATAACGACGTAAGGAAGACTCAAGCCCAAGCCCACCGAAAAACGCCCGCCCACGGCGCGCCGGAAGGAAATCGGAAGCGTCGGACAGCGATCCTAGCTTAGAGCAGGTCCAAAGGCCTTGCACAAGCAGGCAGGATGAGAGCGCCGCTTGGAGCGTCGCCCAAAGAGGAAGAGAGACCGTTGACAAATTTCGACGAGTTTTACAGAGCGGTCAAGGAGCTTCAGAAGAAACGCATTATTTAGTTTCTCAATGGCGCTCAAATGATGAGCGGTGCAATTATTTTATTTATAGCAGCCTACCGAGCAGTCAGTCAGTCAGTCAGCACAAGCCGATCGGGAAGCTGCAGCACTTCGCCTGCAGATCACGATGCATGAACATATGTGAGCAACCATGCAGATTACACAAAGCCAATTATTATTAGCTGGCTCTGAAGGGCTTATTAAAACAATTAGCCCACCGCCACTAAATATGGGATTTATGCATACCTGTAACTGGGGGGGGTGGTTGGGGGGGCTTTGGGGGCCCCCCACTAGTTTTTCAACCACCCCCCAACTCCCCCCCCGACCCCCCCCCCCCCCAGAATTTTCCCAAAGGATTTTCGTCATGTGTAAAACGATAAAGGTGAGTAACTGTTGGTGTTTTCAGTGCTTTTCAGTGTTATATGACCATAAAACAGCTAAATAACACTGTTTACACCCTTTTTATACCCATTTTAGACCAAAAAGTACCATTATAACTCAAACAATGGCCAGCTACCCCCCCCCCCCCCCCACTTTTTGCTCCGGAGACCCCCTCCCCCAAAATCGGCCAGCTACCCCCCCCCCACTCTGCCAGACCCAGTTACAGGTATGGATTTATGGTGTCTGCTAAAGATGGTATAGTGCCAAATTTTTACTATCGAATGTAATGACTGGAGATGTAATGACGCAAGAATAAAGCGTTACAACAAAAAAAGTAAACTGTTCTCCTGTATTGCAGAAGTGCATTGGTTGCATTGGTTGACTTCCTTTGGCTTTTGCTGAAGCACTTTACAGATTCGTCATTGTTGCTTTTCAACTGAGCATTGTATTGATGATGAGTCATCACAGAGGACATGAAAATATTCATATTGAACCACTTTGGAGCACTTTGCAAGCAGGAGTCCTGAGTTGAAGCGGCTAGTATAGGTCTAATTGTGGCCGGTTCCATGGGGTAGGCTCGTTCGCCCCCCTAGCCGAAAATTTCTAGATCCGCCCCTGTCACCAGACGCGACACAAGCGGTATCCATTGATTAGCTGAGCTCGCAATCCGCTGCGTGCGTGTGCGTGCGCACAGGGCCGCTTGCGTGTGCACAAAAGCGGTTCTGATTGAAGGGTCACCTGGAAATTGGTCCGAGACAAGTACATACCCACACGCGTCATAACTATTCAGTTGTTCCCGTCAGTGCGTTGTCGTTTCGGCGTTGCACTCATGGTTGGGCTGACAGAATTGGCGACTCAAATCTCGTGCACAGTTGGGTCGAGCGTGATGACTTAAGCGACGTGCTCGTGGCCACAAAATTTGCGAGTGGTAGGAAATCGACGAAGAACCGAAAATACATATTCTAATAGTTATTGTAGGGGTACTATTGTTTCAAGCCTCGACTTCCCGGGGCACAATTGGAGAGGTGCGCAATAATTGCAACCTCAACCTCAACACCAGACCTCCAGCCAGGCATCCCCGAGCGATGTCGATCGCGGCTACGGAAGATCTCTACGTGGGTGCCTGTCTCCTACTGGTGGTGGCACCCTGCGTCTGTCTGCACGCGCCTCTGTTGAGTGCGCTGTGCAGACTGGGCAAGGAACAGCCCACCTTCCTACTGTTCTTGAGCGGCTCAACGGCCGACATCCAGATCTTGGTGTTGTACCTCTTGCTAGGCGTCAATATTATCTGGCCAACGCTCGTCGTGCCCGACTGGCTCAGCAGCGTCTGGATGTCGTGCGTCTGGTGAGTGGGCGGCCGATCTGATGTGTAGCAGTGGCAGTTCAGAAATTTGTTTCGGAGGGGGGAAGGATTTAGCAGAAGGGGCAACCCTGTTGAAATTTACGGATTCTGGGCAATTTCGGCCGTGGTTTGGCTACCCAAGGTCCATTCTTCATAGTCAGTGCATAAAATCAGCGCCGCAGGCGAAAATTTTGTTATTTTCGGCCACCTACACGCATTTTTATGCGGAAAAGTGTTGTACAGGTCCGCTGGGAACGTTTCTTCTCCCATGGCCCAGTCTCCCCCCCCCCTTCCATCAGTTTTCCGATTTTGGGAGGGGGAATGGATTCCATTCCCCTCCCCCTGTATCGGCCACTGGTGCGTAGTGATTCCGAGAGCGCGATCAGAGCGTACAAAACAGAGTGTGATTCGTTGCTCTCATTTGCGATGATGCACGCGCCTTGAGGTACACGCTCTCTTTTCACTACACGATCATCGGAGTGAATCGCTCCTGCGCTCTGATCTTCTACAAGCGCAAGATCGAGCATATCTTCACGCGTCGTCTCAGCATCGCTTGCTGCGTCACAGGTGGGCATGCATGTGGTTCAGGCTTGGCACCAGGCTTAGTCAGCTCAGCGTTAGCTTGGGCTTAGGCTCAAGCTCATTATTGTATGTAAAATTATTTTGCTGTAGTTTTTTTTCTGGAATCTTGTCTTATCGATTGGTAGGTATGTGTCAGTCTGCACGCCAGTCAACTCGCCTTTCAGCATGGTCGCTGGCCTGCACCCTCTCTCTCTACGAGAACTGGCTGTGTGGCGGCACGGCCGTGGTTATGGTGCCCGAGTTCTACGCGATGGCGCCCTCGAACATGACTTTCTACATGGAGAGCGGCGGCTACTTGGTGGCGGTGTCTTTAAACGTCGTCTGTTTCTTTTCGATGAGCTCCATCTACGGACTGCTGTTGCTGGCACTCTGCTGCTCCGAGGAGCTCAGAGGACTGTTCACCGGTGGGAAAGTTGTGAAGGACGTAGAATAATCCTCGCTAGGGAAGGTGGGCGGCGGCACACCTGGCACGGATTTCCGGCCGAAGCCCCGGAGCGTCCAAAATGGCAGCGTTCATCCATTGTCCAAAGGGATCAGTAACTCGGAGACCGTGGCGGGAGAGTCGAACCCCCGACCACGAGCGCGCGGAGCACGACGCCTTACCGCTGAGCTACCTACACTTGCTACATGCTCGGACACGAACGCATTTCACCAAGTTCCCTAGGCGCGAGCTCTTCCCGAGGCCAGTTCTCGAGGACGCAATCGCGCATCCTGGCGATCTGGACCACGAACGGCGCCTTCTTCATGGCCATCGTCGTGCTGATGTTCGTGCCCGGCTTCATACAGACCAAGTGGGACATGCTCCTCTTCGATCTGGTCATGATAGCCAACTCCGCCAGCAACGCACTCTTACTGACACTCCTCAGCGGCGTCGTGAGAAAGGAGGTCGTGGGTACTATACATACCGTAAACCCCATAATTGGCCCCCTTCTATAATTAGCCCCCCCTATTATTATACACCCTCCTAGAGCTCGAACGAAACAATTAGCCGAACGAACGAAACGAACGAAGAGCTCGAACGAAACAACAAACGGGATACGTATGCATTTGTGCAGTCATACACGTAAAATGTAATACCGTAAATCCTCCAACAGTGCCCCCAGGGCATGAAATACCATATTATTTGCGTTTTACAGGGACACAAATCAAGCAGTAGTTGATGTATAAGTACACGGCTACACGCATTACTGAATGACATTTCAGGAACTGGGAATCACCTAAGAAACGCAATACAATTCCAATAGTGCCCCCGCGCAAAGAGAGGTTGAACGTATAGTGCCAGGGGCACTGTTGGAGTTTTTACGGTACTTTATGCTTTACGGGTACACTGCATCACTGTACGCAAAATACTGACTGGCAGATTGTAGGTGAAAATCGCGTTTGCAGGTGCTGGAATCGCTGGGATGCGCACGGTCGTGACGATGTTGATCTAACGAACATGTCCCATGCTGCAATGGAAAACGACAAAGTGACAAAGACATCTGTCGGTGATGTGATTGGTACATATACCGTGTACACCGTATTGAATAAATACGGTATCATACCTGTAACTGGGTCTGGAAGAGTGGGGGGGGGGGTGAATGGCCGAATTCTGGGGGGGGGGTGTCTGGATCAAAAAGTGGGAGGAGTATAGCTGGCCATTTTTTAGTTATGCTGGTACTTTTTGGTCAAAATGGGTATAAATTGGTCTAAACAGTGTTATTTGGCTGGTTTATGGTCATATAGCATTGAAAAGCGCTGAAACACACCAACATTTACTCACTTTTATCGTTTTCGACAGAGTGAAAATGACTTGGGAAAATTCTGGTGGGGTTGGGGGTGGTTGAAAAAATTCTGGGCTCCCAACCCCACCCACCAACCCCCCGTTGCAGGCATGTACGGTACACACGTGGACCCTACATTATGTGCGCAGCTCCACAAACGCCTCCGACATATAATAAGGAAAATTTTGCAGGTGGCTGCAAAAAAAGGAGAATATGTGACGCTCCTTTAGGCCCAGTTTGAAAAAACGCGGTATTAAAAGTAGCCACTTCATCAGATGATCAACTTCAGTTTGGACAAACCGTGTATAATCGAACCAAGCGCAGCAACACGTCACATATTCGGCGTTTGTTGTGCTCGCTTGGATCACTGGAAAGGCAGTCCAGGCTGCATGAGGACCGAGGCCTTTCATTCCTTGGACTCAGAGACGAGAGCGGGCCTTATCCTTGACTGGACGTCTACAGATGGCAGTTCCGTCCGTCCATAGGCACAGGCTAACAGAAGCGGAACAAAGATGAACGAGAATCGAAGATTGAATGTAGGGTATACAATGTACTTGGTACTCAAGATCGTGAATTGATGGTGCATATCACTTACTGTAAGGGCAAGCCACATATTAAAAATTTAAGATGGGCAGGGTAGCGAAATTATTTATGCAGAATCTTTGGCTGTGTGCCCTGTCCATCCATACGATGCCTAATGAATCGTCAGAGAATGCGCATCGTCAGAGAGATGAAAGAGTTTGTGAGGGTGGATTGATAGTGGTAGTGTTGTGGCTGTGTGCGATGGCTCGCACAACAAACGCCGAATATGTGACGTGTTGCTGCGCTTGGTTCGATTATACACGGTTTGTCCAAACTGAAGTTGATCATCTGATGAAGTGGCTACTTTTAATACCGCGTTTTTTCAAACTGGGCCTAAAGGAGCGTCACATATTCTCCTTTTTTTGCAGCCACCTGCAAAATTTTCCTTAATACAGTGTTTTTTCGTAAAAGAAAGATTAATCAAAAACTCACGCACGCACACACATACAAACCCACAGCAGCAGACCAGAACGGACGCATGCTCAGTGTTGCACCATAAAGCTTATGAAAAGCGTGTACCACTGTACACATTGTGCGTGCGTGCGTGCGTGCGTGCGTGCATGCGTGCGTGCGTGCGTGCGTGCGTGCGTACGTGCGTGCGTGCGTGCGCGCGCGCGCGTGCGTCCATGCGGGTGTGCAGATGTGTCATTTTCATGTATCAGGGGCGCTGTAGCAAGCATTCGTCCATAAATATTTTTCCTAGCTCAAAAAATTACCAAAATTCTGGAAAAAGAACCTAGAAAAGAGACAAAAAATGTGGAATGGACTGGAGACACTGCAGTAAAGCAACGCTGATGGGTTTTCCAAGGGGACACGTGCAAAGGCACAGGCAGGCGTCACTGGGATTCGAACCAGCGACCTCTTGATTAAGGGAACATGGTAAAAAGAAGAATGTGCCCAGTAAACCATAGCTGGCATGTAACAAGAGTCCCTCCGGCGATTTCATTTTTTGATGTGGAGCATAGATACCTGCGAGGTTTCCGTCCAATTGATGCAGGCGCGAGTGGGCGACGAACCAAGAAGCTTGTCATGTAAAGTGGGTCCTGCCATCTCCAAAAACTTCTCGGTAATGCACAAGCGTATGGAAGCGTGTTATAACGTAATCGATTCCCCCTTTGAATGCGCTTCTTTTGAGCTATCACGCGCCAGAATTCGTTCAGGAAATGAAAAATAATGCACAATCATCGTTCCAAATTTTGCCCAAAATGGGGGTGCGCCAAGAGGGTCGAGCTGCGAAACATGGAAATCGGAGCGCTCCCATTCTCGAAAGTGACCTATTACAGGTCCAGACGAGTAACTTTCATCATTACAGCACAGCTCTGCGACGAACGGTTGAAGCGTCTATAGCTAACAAACTTTTGGAACAAAACACCTAAAAAATGGCCTTTCGAAGAGGGCTGACAGAGACACGGGCATCGGAGCGCTCCCATTTGTCGAAAGTAACCTATTCTAAGTCCGGACGAATAACTTGTGTCATTACAGCACAGCGGTATCACGAACGGTTGAAGCGCCTATAGGTCACAAACTATTTTTGGTCGGATTTGCCGAAATTTTGGTTGCCAATATCTCATTATGTGGTGAGAATTTCAAATGTCATGCAAGCGCCCCAGACATTCTTTGTAAAGCTGTTCACGAATATCAAAAAACATTTGGGGGTTTACTCGGCTTTTTTTCGACTTTTACTCTTGTCGGGTTTTGGCCAAAATAAAACGACTATGTTTCGAAAAATGACCAAATCGGCCATAACTATAGATCCGAAGCACCTAGATAAATTTACCTTGGGGCACAAAATTGCCATCATATACTACGTGCTCACGCCAAGTTTCGTCCCAATCAACAGTAGCGTTCCAGAGCGGCGACCCTAAAAGTGTGTGCAGAACATGAAAAAAAAACACCACTTTTTTGGAACATTTTTGTACAATTTGTCTCAACGCGTTCGAGTACCAAAACGCGGGACGGCTCATTCGATTCCGGTCTAGAAGGCGGTTCTTTTGAGCTATCATTCGCCACAATCCGTTCAGGCAATCAAGAGTTATAAGCGACTGAAAATTCAACAAACCGCATTGAGGAAGTGCTCACATATTAGGGTTGTACGCTGCCGCGTACACCCTGATTGTACGCTGCCGCGTACACCCTGATTTCCATCGCAGCACGGCTTTCGATGCATTCCGATTGAACACAGCACTTCCGATCCGAAGAAACCAACAACAACATCGAGAGCAAACTGCGCTGCACGCACGCGCAGCTGCAATTTGGACGCTTCTAATGGTAAAAGACCGTGGGTGTGCGGAGGGGGGGGGGGGGTAAAATTTCGTCGTAGAGGCGATGTCTCCTTTTGAATCGATCTAGCGCGTTGTCGTTGTTTTCGTTCGCCGCGCAAATGAAGCGTCATTACCGCATACCCAGGTATGTACCGTAAACTCTCCATTAGTGCCCCACTCCAACAGTACCCCCTACCAGTGCACCGGGTAGCCAAAGGTTCAATTGAAAAAATATCAGTGCCCGCTCTCCAATTGTGCCATACCTGTAGCCGGGTCAGAGCGAGTGGGGGGGGGGGGGGTGTTCGGGCGAATGGCAGGGGGCAAGGTGGCTGGAACAAAAAGTTGGGGTAGCTGGCCATTTTTTGACTTATACTGGTACTTTTTGGTCAAAAATGTGCATAAATAGGGTCCAAGTAGTGTTATTTAGCTGTTTTATGGCCAAATAACACTGAAAAGTACTGAAATACACCAACATTTACTCACTTTTATCGTTTTAGACAGGGTGAAAATCCCTTGGGAAAACTCTGGGGGGAGGGTTGGGGGGGGGGCTGGGTGGGTGTTGGATAAATAATGGGGAGGGGTAACCCCCCAAACCCCCAGTTACAGGCATGAATTGTGCCACCGGGGGAGCACAAATTGATGAAGTCAATAAGCATCTGCGTGCCACGCGTGCCTTTTAGAGCACCTGTTTACTCCATTTCCAGTGTTTCATACAGCGCTCGCTCCGTTCACGTAAATGTACCACTCTGTACGAGTCATTGTTATGCGTCTTTTCGATTCAACCAACTATGGGCGTTCGATATTTAAAACGCGAATGTTGAAATTATACTGCCCCTTCTGAAATATTGCCTGGTCCCAAGACTGGCCTGGGAAGCCGCAGGTAGCAACCTTGTTGGCCCTGGGGTACTATTCGAAGATTACGGTATGTGTACCCAGCCGCATTGCATTCTTGTATGTATGAAGCGCAACAGAGCAGGTGTCGCTCTGAGCCGCTCAATTCCAAAAGGGGAGCCATTACTAGCTGCACGGGCCTCTCACTCTAATGAGCAGTCAGCAGGTGAAAGAAAGCCCTTTGGGTCCAATTCACTACCCGACACTTGTAATTGCGCGTGCACACACACTACACACCAAAGGCACGACATTTCGAACTAGGCCAAAAAAGCTTGACGTCTTTCCAATTCTCTAAGAGAACGCAGAACAGCTCGAAATGACCTCTATCGCCAATCGATCGGAACATGAACCATTGAACAAAGACGTGAAACCAGGCCGGTACGCTGATATGACCATAGAGAAATGAGAAAAAAAGAGAGAAAAAAATGACGTGCTGAGAAAAATGTATATGGTTCGTATGAAATATACAATCACGAAATGTTCAAGGCAGATTTTGAGACTGCGCTCTTACAGTTCTTGCATAAAGTCAGTGCTTGATATGCTCTTACCCGGTCCAGTACAGTCTCTACAGTCCAGACTTTACGCATGCTTGTAAATGCTAATTGCTGCTTAATTACTGCCACTTAATTAGGTAGGTGAAGAGCCTCTCTACTCTGTGTGTCGCCCTGCTGCGTACCGGCCCAGTTATTCTGAGCACTTTCCTCCTGACCGCATCAGGACTGGGCAATTGCCTGGTCCTTGCGGTGATTTCCAAATCTCTCAAGCGCAAGTCGCATGCATGGCTCCTTCTCGGCTGCTTGGCGCTCAGCAACGTCATGCTCTCCGCCTACTTGGTGGTCGCCGATCGGCTTGTGGAGCTGACGCTGGTGGCGTTTGGAAAACCAACAGTGGCCACGGTTCTGGACTGCATAGCGTGGGCGACTTTCGGCTACTTTTGGGCCAGGGGAGGGCTGAACATGTTCGAAAGATCAGAACGTATGTACACACAAGACACGAGCGGACTTGTGGGCCCCTCCGTCCGTCCGCTGAAACAGCTCACTTCACCCCTCCCCCTCCCCTCCCAAGAACGATCTTCGATCTTACTCTACTCGTGGCTCTGGATCGATTGCTGGCCGTAGTGGCGCCAGTGTTTTACCGCGACAAGATCAGTCAGCGAGTCGTGGTCGCGGTGGTGCTGGCGTCCTATGTCGACGCCGGTGTGCACGTCGCCCTGCTCTTCATCTTCCACGAGCCTTTTGGAAAGCCCATGCCAGACTGCAGACTGACACAGCTGCTCACTCCACAGACGCAGTTCTACCAACAGGTTACAGTTTTGCTGTTGTACGTGCGTGTTGGAGTCATGCAATTAGAAAACTGCATAAAAGTGTCATAGGTAAAATGACGCGGAAACTCTAGCGAAAGATTTCAGACGAAGAACCTCGTGACGGACAGTCTCACAGTGATCGCCTACGTTCTCCTCGTGCTCGTGTTGCAGTGTCGACTGCGGGCGGCCAAGGCTCGCAGTGAGAACATGCATCAGGTCAAGAAAAAATTCCAGGTAATTATTTGGGATTTAATGAATTTCCTGGTTAGTTTACCAGGCGTGCAGCGCCGCAGTAGCTAACATGCAAATCCTAGACCAAGGTCACTCGCTGCACCACAGCCGTTCTGGCAGTGCACATTTTCACGTCCTGGGCCCGATCCATGATCCTCTTGGTCCTGAGACGACAATCCCAGGCTGCGTTTCGAGCAGCGGTGCCCTACGTCGGCTCGCTGATGTCAGTCAACTCCGCCTCGACTATCTTTGTTCTTCTGGCGATGTCGACCGAATTTCGACAGGCATTCCTGCGGCTCTGGGCTGAGGGCCGCGGCGGCGTGGCGCCAATTAGGACGACCAAACGCGGCGCAACCGGGGCCGCACCGAAATAAGGACGTCCACCATTTCGTCCAAAGACCGAACTATGATCATTAGGCTTCTGGCGTTACGAAAGATGGACGGCATACCAACACACATAAGATGGACGCCGGACAGACTTGAAAACGTTTTATGTCTGGCTTCCGTCTTAAATGCACGTAGTAGGTATGGCATCCATCTTGCTGTATGCCAGAAGTCGGGTGATCATAAATCGGCCTTAAGAGCGATTTCGTGTGCTCCTTAGATAAAAAAACGACCCTCTGGGCATCTTTTCATGTTTCATAGTTTTAAACTGCCGAAGTACTCGGAGCTTGGAGCGCGAATGGGCTCAAGTACTTAGAGAGACGTGTCAACGGGATTAGTTAATGCCGAATTCTGAAAGGGATTTCGATTGGGATGGCGCCCAACCTACTTCGTCGATTGTTTACCATCCTGTGCCGTCTCCTATTATGAGTGAGTTGTGACTTGTGTGCATACCTGTATCTGGGGGGAGGGGGTTTGGGGCCCCCACTATTTTTCCAGACCCACCCAGACCCGAGAATTTTCCAAGGGATTTTCACCTTGTCAAGAAACAATAAAAGTTCATAAATGTTGGTGTTTTTCAGTGCTTTCCAGTGTTATATGACCATAAAACAGCTAAATAACACTATTTAAAGCCTATTTGCACCCATTTTGACCAAAAAGTGCCAGTATCATACAAAAAATAGTCAGCTAGCCCCACTTTTAGCTCCAGGACTCCCGGAATGGGCGGTCCCTTCCCCCCACTTTAGAGGAGATAGGGAGAAAAGAAAAAAGAAAAGAGCCGCCCCGCCAATTTTCTCAAATACAATGCCATGCATCTGTCTAAACTGTTTTCCGCTCAATCCGCAACGGAGTGTGACAACGCACAGAGGCGACCCTGTCAAATTTAATACTGGTGGTATACAGTACTTTTCAGTGTCATATCACCATAAACAGCGAAAAATCGCTATTCGGACACAAGTTAAACAAAAGTACCTTTCTAGACCCTATGATAGGTCAACAAAATTTCAGCAGGTTTGCATATACCTAACATCCTTTAATTATGACAGTGCCAGTGCTATCGTTTACACTCCCGTGCCAGCGTTTATACCCCACAAGCCAGACAAACGGTACAAGCCGCGTTCAAATTAGAGCGTTCCGCTTATTCGACGTTTTACTGTGACTTGCGAAAGAGATTTGCAGAAAGTAGCGGCGCGTACACACACACACCCGGGCCGCACGCACGCACGCGCACACACAGACAGTCTTATCTGCGCTCTGTTGGGGCCGTAACTTTGGCGACGCCCTCAGCCCGCATTCCTACATGGCAGCACCGGCAATGACGCGCACCATTTTCCGTCAGGTTTGGCAAAACTCGCTTAGAAAACGAATTCATGAATAAAAAAACTACTTAAAACCAAACCGACACCCGTACGCGCACTGACAAACACTTTCAGCTCTTCGAGCACAGCTCCAGCACCTACACGTACATCTTGGCTTGCCCCAAGACTAGAACGGCAGTGATTATCGATCCGGTGCTAGAGACGGTGAAAAGAGACTCGGATTTGATCAAACAGCTCAATTTGAACTTGAAATACGCTGGTAAGTCGGAATTGGAGAATCAATTGACCTTGAACTCTTTCCGTTATGAGGTCCATCCACTCATTTGTATGTACCTACCTAATTTTAATTTGGATTTTTGCTTTGTTTGTTTTTTACTTCAGCCAACACGCACGTGCACGCCGACCACGTGACTGGCACTGGGGGAACTCAAAAAAATCTTCCCCGAAGCCAAGAGCGTCCTCTCCGAAAATGCCAAGCCTGGAAAAGCCGACCACTACGTACGTGCGCGTGCGTGCGTGCGTGCGTGTTCATGTGTGCGCCCTTTAATTTGCTCAAAACTTGCCCAAAAAAAAACATTCGAGTTGGACAAACGCATTGTTAAAATGCAGTTTTATCGTCTGCAGAGGTGGGACAGAAGGTTCAGAAAAATCGGGGTTGGCGATGGGCGGAGTCGAACCAGGGGACTGGGGGTCTTACCTGCAGCGAGGGGGGGGGGTAGCTCGAGCAAAAGTGGGTAGTAGCCGACCATTTTTACTTATACTGGTACTCTTTGGCCAAAAATGGTTCAAGATAGGCTCTAAATAGTGTTATTTAGCTGTTTTATGGTTATATAACATTGAAAAGCACTAAAAACGCCAACATTCACTCAGTTTTATCGTTTTAGACAAGGTGAAAATCCCTTGGAAAAGTTCTAGGCGGTGAGGGGGGTGGGCGAGTTTGGTGGGTGTTGGTACTGGGCGCCCAACCCCTCCCTACCCCAGTTACAGGTATGATTCCGACAAACACACTGTTCAAAACCCAATTTTCTCGTCAGCAGAGGTTCGACAAAATGCAGAAAAAAATACTGGCTGGCGATGGGTGTTGGGGGGGGGGGGTTAAACCAGGGGACTGTGGGATGAGTTTCACCTTCCCCATACCTTCTTGCGGACCCCCCCCCATAGGAACACCATCCCCCCTCCCTCTCCCACTTGATTCGACCCGATTACAGTCCAGTCCGATCCTGCAACCCCCGTTTGAGCCCAGCAGTTTCCTATCATTCACCTGACACAGCTGACGATCTGTACTGAGGAAAGTTCTGCATTCTGGTGACGACCTCGAATGGAGAGTTCAGCTCTTTGAAACTCTCGCCATTGTAGAGCAGTGGCGCATTGTATCTGCTGGCCCCTCCAGTCAGCACCACTTTCGTGCCCAGCTGTGCCCCATTGTGGTTGTATCGTGGCGGCATGGAACCATAAAAGGAGAACTTCTCCGTGGCCAGGGTCAAACTTGTAGATGGAACTTGTAGATGATCCACCAAAGATGAGAATGTCTAAGCGGCGATGTCGATGAGAATTTCTAACCGAATCGGGCTGAGTGTTGTTGGCAGGCTTGGGCAAAATTTAAAAAAAAATAATAAAAAAGTTTGCGATTTTTTTCAAAGTAATAGACAAAGCGTCAAAATTGCCCAAAAATGCTAAAAAGGGACTCAAACCCGGTCTGCATACCTACCTACCTACCATTATGAAGGGGGGGGGGGGGAGATGGGGAAACCGTGTGGGGTAGGAGTGTGCAACAAACCTGTTCGCATAGGTTTTATAACTGACATAACGCTCCCTAACTGACATCTCTGGGGTAGTGTGTTGAGGGAACCATTGCAATGTAACGTATACATACGTTTTCCATTGTTGCCTGAGGAGACTGGTCGAATGCCTCTGAGCGGGAGCCAAGCTCCACTCGAAGGCGCGACCGATGCAGCCACGACGCTTGCAGCGGCGCAAAGTAGTGGCCAGGAGAACATTTTCTCTGTCGTCTCGTCGTCAACCTTCCGTGCGTCGACAGTCTCCGTTCTGCTTCTGCGCACAGGCAATGGATGGTAACTGATAACGTCAAGTCGAGCGAATCAGACCGTCGAGGCAACAGCTGGCCCATCGGGTAAAGCGCACGCCACGGCCCACTTCCTTCACGTCCAAACTGATAACACACAAAGTCGACAGCTTCGACAATTTACTGTCGTCTCAAACAGGTGCAGTCAACCTTGGGACCATTGCATAGATTACGGTTTTTGCGGCTTGAAGAATGTTTGCAGCTTGCTACGGGTACTTATTTGCAAGCCGCTCAAACAAGCGCTGCATGCACCATAAAACCTTCCAGGTAGTATGGCCTACTAGTGCAAGCTCGCTACATGATGACAGAATACAGTGGCACTTAGCATACCAGGAAAAGCGCACTACCTACGCACGCACTCACGTGCACGTGCACACGCACGCACGCACGTACATACATAGACACTGAAATGTTTTGTAAGTTGCAAATGACGATCCAATGAATAGAATATTTTGATTTTACCAAAGTTCGAAATACGATACCTACAAATTGTTCTATTCTACAAATATTTGTGCAGTCTGGAATCGGGATAACTGATTTTTGTATCACAGTAACAGAAATGTGTTGTTTATGGATGGAGAGTATACACAACAGGCACTTCAGGTATAATTTAAGGAGCTGTTCTACAAACACAATCTACATTACCATACCGAAACTTATCATTTACCTTTCCTTCGAAAATCCGTAATCAGCAGCATTGAAATACATACCACACCACACCACACCACACCAAGAATCCAGTTGTACTAATGGTTTTTAGTTCTACCTGCAACGTGCGTAGGGCAGTAGTGTGTGTCACTTTTAGCTGGGCAACAACGATGTCGCTAGAATGACTGTTGTCCGAAATAAAATATGCCAAAATAGCTCACGCTAAAAACGCCAAATATGTGACAAGCAAATTGATTGTTCATACCATTGTATGCTCTTATACAATCGTTTTTCAAAGTGGACTCCACGTCAACTGCAATGCTGTCAAACAAATCGTTTTTCGAAGTGGACTCCACTGCAATGCTCTTATACAATCTTTTTTCAAAGCGGACTTCAGGAATGCGCGAATACCATTTTTTCTTTTCAAGCTCAACTTCTGTCTACGGAAGTCACATATCAGGGTGTACGCGTCAGCGTACAACCCTAATATGTGACGACTTCTGAATGCGGATTTTTGAATTTTCGATCGCCTATAACTTTTGATTGCCTGAACGGATTTGGACGCGTTATAGCTCAAACGAACCGCCTTCTTCTGGGGCATCGAACGCGCCATAACGCGTTTCCTTGTTTTGCTGCAAGGGGGCGATACCTCCAAAAATGTTGTGAAAACGCGGGTTTTTTTTTTTTCGTGTTCTCTGCCACTTTTTTGGACCGCCGCTCCTGAACGCCGCTAGCGATTGGGCTGAAACTTGGCATGGATACGCAGTCTATGGTGGCAATTTCTACCTCAAATGCATTTGCTCCTAGTTGCTTCCAGCCTTGAGTTATGGCCGATTTTTCCCGTTTTTTTGGACATAGCCGTTTTTTCGGCCAAAACTTTGTTAGCTATAGGCGCTTCAACCGCTCATCGGAGAGATTTGCTATAATGGTGAAAGTTGACCGCCCAGACATGTAGCATTTCACTTTCAGCAATTCAGGTCGCTCCGACTCCCATGTCGCCATAGCCGAATTTTTTTGATAGTTCCGACAAGAGTAAAACTCCAAAAAATGTCATGTAAACCCCCAATTTTTTTTTTATTTTCGTGAACAATACGTCAAGGCGAATCATCGGTGTCAATGTTTTTAAAGTTTCATCACTGGATAATGAGATATGAGCTCCTAAACCTTCAAAAAATGATTTTATTTTTATTTTTTTTTTATAATTTTTTTGTTAAAGTAATCGGCATGAAACTTTGCAAACATATGCTGTATACAATCAGAAATTAATCCCCCAAATGGATTCTTCCTAAATGCCCACAATCTTGAGATCCGGAACACTTAGTAATGTTGCGTCTTGGACAACAAATCGAGAGGTCGCGGGTTCGACTCCCGCTGGCGTCTCTGCCATCTCTTAAAAACCAATCAATATTGCGTTACCCCAGTGTCCCTTCCTGCCCCACCCATGTTGTTCCCATGAACCACCCTGCATTTTTTCAGTTTTTTCGTTTTTCTTTTCAGATGTTAAAATATTTTTTGGCTGACTTCAAGTGCTTTTGGGATGGGCTTTATGTGCAACCTCACAAGACACACATTCATGCACGCACGCACGCACGCACGCACGCACGCACGCACTGACGCACGCACGCACGCACGCACGTCCGCCCGCACTCTTGCATGCGCGCACGCACACACCGACGCACGCAAGCACGCCCGCACTCTCGCATGCACGCACTCGCGCACTTTCGTACGCATGCACGCACGCACGCGCGCACGCACGCATGCACGCACGCATGCACGCACGCACGCACGCCGTAGTTGACCACCATCTTGGCCGCGCAGAGGGTGGCATAGGACGCGTCCTCAACGAGCATGCTGGTTGTGGTGGCGTCCTCGTGGTCGGGCTTGGGGTAACGAGCGCGTCACGCGCCACTCGCTGGTGTTCAGCCCCTGATTCTGTAACTCGAGGAGTTGCAGCACGTCCTTGGTGTTCGAGACGTTGCCCAGGAAGGAAGGTGTTTGTAAAGAAATTCTACAGTTTTGAACTTGTACACTGTACACATTTTTATTTAATACGACGTTTCGGCTACGACACCCCCTCCCCCCACAGAATGGTCTCTGGCGTCCCCCCCCCACCCACTTCAAAAACCCGGTTACATGTATGCTACTGTGGTAGGGAAACTCACGCCCCCTGTTTTGTGCACCTTGTTTGCACCCGAAATCCGTGCATGCGTGGGAGCACATTTCGTACATGTCAATACGAAAAAACACTGTATTAAGGAAAAATTTGCAGGCAGCTGCAAAAAAGGGGGAATATGTGACTTCCGTAGAGCTGAAGTCCACTTTGAAAAAAGATTGTATAAATAAGAGCATTGCAGTGGAGTCCACTTTGAAAAACGATTGTATAACAGCATTGCAGTTGATGTGGAGTCCATTTTGAAAAACGATTGTATAAGAGCATGCAATGGTATGAACAATCAATTTGCTTGTCACATATTCGGCGTTTTTAGCGTGAGCTATTTTGGCATATTTCATTTCGGACAACAGTCATTCTAGTGACATCACTGTTGCCCAGCTAAAAGTGACACACACCACTGCCCTACGCACATTGCAGATAGAACTAAGAACCATAAGCGCAACTGGACTCTTGGTGTGGTGTGGTATGTATTTCAATGCTGCTGATTACGGATTCTCAAAGGACAGGTAAATGAGAAGTTTCGAAACGGTAATGTAGATTGTGTTTGTAGAACAGCTCCTTAAATTATACCTGAAGTGCCTGTTGTGCATATTCTCCATCCATTAACACAACAAATTTCTGTTACTGTGCTTCAAAGAATCAGTTATCCCAATTCCAGACTGCACGTATGTTTGCAGAATAGAACAATTTGTAGGTATCGTAATTCGAACTGTGGTAGAATCAAAATATTCTATTCATTGGCTCATCATTTCCAACTTACAAAATATTTGAGTGTCTATGTACGTGCGTGCGTGCGCGTGTGAGTGTGTGCGTAGGTTGATATGCGCTTTTCCTAGTATGCTAAGTGCCACTGTATTCTGTCATCATGTAGCGAGCGCTAAAAACGCCGAATATGTGACAAGCAAATTGATTGTTCATACCATTGCATGCTCTTATACAATCGTTTTTCAAAATGGACTCCACATCAACTGCAATGCTGTTATACAATCGTTTTTCAAAGTGGACTCCACTGCAATGCTCTTATTTATACAATCTTTTTTCAAAGTGGACTTCAGCTCTACGGAAGTCACATATTCCCCTTTTTTGCAGCTGCCTGCAAATTTTTCCTTAATTCCCCTTTTTTGCAGCTGCCTGCAAATTTTTCCTTAATACAGTGTTTTTTCGTATTGATATGTACAGAATGTGCACCACGCGTGCACTGATTTCGGGTGCCAACAGTGGGCACCCACACCAGGGGCGTGAGTTTCCCTACCACAGTACCACATGTAACCGGTTTTTTGAAGTGGGGGGGGGACGTCCAAGACCATTCTGGGGGTAACCAGATTTGAAGGAAAAGGGAAAGGGTGTCAGAAGGAAAAAGTGTACCTAAACAATGTCTAAATATGCACTTCCTGACTATGGCGTGAGTGTCATAGCCAAAACGTCGCATTAAATAAAAAAATGTGTACAGTGTACAGGTTCAAAACTGTAGAATTTCTTTACAAACACCTTCCTTCCTGGGCAACGTTTCGGACACCAAGGACGTGCTGCAACTCCTCAAGTGACAGAATCAGGGGCTGAACACCAGCGAGTGGCGCGTGACGCGCTCGTTACCCCAAGCCTGACCATGAGAATGCCACCACCATCAGCATGCTCGTTGAGGACGCGTCCTACGGGGCCCTCTGCACAGCCAAGATGGTGGTCAACTATGGCGTGCGTGCGTGCGTGCGTGCATGCGTCGGTGCGTGCGTGCGTGTGAGAGTGCATGCATGCGAGAGTGCAGGAGGGGGGGGGGGGGCGTGCGCATACCTGTAACTGGGTCTGGCAGAGTGGGGGGGGGGGTAGCTGGCCGATTTTGGGGGAGGGGGTCTCTGGAGCAAAAAGTGGGGGGGGGGGGGTAGCTGGCCATTGTTTGAGTTATAATGGTACTTTTTGGTCTAAAATCTATTTACAAATGCGCCGCGTGCACGTGTATGTGTGTATGTATGTATGTGGGCAAGAGGTAAACTCGCGAACCGCTTGATGCACGTGGACGCGCGATGGCTCGATCAAATGCTCGCGACCCTGAGATGGTCATGGGCAAGGTCGATTTTTTGATATGCAAATTTATACCGTAGTTATGGCGCATTTTCAAAGTTTGCAGCACAGATTAACACTACCAAACGAGTTGCACATGGATGAATTGCATATCAAATGACTCGCCTCAACGTCACGAGTCATTTGCACATGCTCCCGCATAATTATGCAAATGAAAATTATGGAAATTCTGCTGCCAACTGGCTGCGCAATTTCACCCACATGGGTGATGTTGCGTGATCAGTTGACACCCGACGGCAGCAGGTCACTGGTAAAAGCGGATACGCTCAACTAGCTGGGCCAGGTGTAGAGTTGTAAAAAAAACCAAATGGGAAACTCGGGTGGTTTTTTTTAAAATAAAACCGTTTTATTTTAAAAAAGTACGTTTTATTTTGAACTTTTTCAAAGTCACCTCAGAACGTAATCTGGACAAAGTAGAGTGTATTCTAACGTGTTTATGACGTATAAGTAGGCTCACTAGGAGCACTCTTGCATGATTTCATACTCATAAGCTTTCAAAACAAGCTTTGAGGAGCATAAACCAGAGTGCACCATGTACATGTACACCATGTACAACACATACGATGTGGGCCATGGTCAGCATTTAACGACGTAGCAGTTCAGCTCGTTATTTACAGCGGAACTTGTGCGTGTCAAGATCTCACATGCATGTGGCGCATAGTTTTGGCCAATCGCCAGCTGCAGTGAAGACACTTGAACACTTTGTCGACTTTCAGTTCACTTCTGGGTGGGTACTGTGCTATCAAAGTGTCGAAGTATGACTGCAAATACATAGGCATCACTAATATTTGTGCAATGGGCGTCAAGTTTCAAACAAACATTGGCGTATTATCACCAAAAGTAGCAAAAAGTAACCAAAAAATGAAAAAACGAGGTTTTTTTTCACAGAAAAAAAAACCGAGAGCCAAGTTTTTTTTTAAAATAAAACCGAACTTTTTTAAAATAAAACCGGTTGAAAAAAAACCTTAACAACTCTAGCCAGGTGCCTCCCTTCCGGGAGTGGGTAAAAGCCCCAACTGCTTTTTGAAAAAATCTATTTACAAATGCGCCGCGTGCACGTGTATGTGTGTATGTATGTATGTGGGCAAGAGGTAAACTCGCGAACCGCTTGATGCACGTGGACGCGCGATGGCTCGATCAAATGCTCGCGACCCCGAGATGGTCATGGGCAAGGTCGATTTTTGATATGCAAATTTATACCGTAGTTATGGCGCATTTTCAAAGTTTGCAGCACAGATTAACACTACCAAACGAGTTGCACATGGATGAATTGCATATCAAATGACTCGCCTCAACGTCACGAGTCATTTGCACATGCTCCCGCATAATTATGCAAATGAAAATTATGGAAATTCTGCTGCCAACTGGCTGCGCAATTTCACCCACATGGGTGATGTTGCGTGATCAGTTGACACCCGACGGCAGCAGGTCACTGGTAAAAGCGGATACGCTCAACTAGCTGGGCCAGGTGCCTCCCTTCCGGGAGTGGGTAAAAGCCCCAACTGCTTTTTGAAAAAATACTGTAAGTGTGGTACATTGTATCTTGCCTAATTGAAAAATGGAAAATGAACTGCGAATTGATGAATTGCACATCAAATGACTCGGCTATACGTCACGAGCACTGTATGTGTGGCAACGCACGCATGCAAACATGCCACACACGCGCGTGCGCATTGGCACGCACGCATGCACGCACGATATATATATATATATATATATATTATATACATTATATATATATACATATCTACATATATATGGATATATGGATATATATACATGCATGCACGCACGCACAGGCTTATGTCAAAACATACGTACATGCACGCACGCACAACGCACGTACACGCACGCACGCACGTGCACGCACGGACGCAAGCACGCACGCTCCCACGCACGCACGCACGCACTCACGCACACACGCTCGCACAGAGGAGCACAGAATTTGGGCCAATTTCTGTCAACGGGGTGAACGCCCATCACGATAAACACAGCAGCAGTGAATTTGGCGCCAGCAACTGTCAACGGGGTGAACGCCCATCACGATCAACAGAGCAGCAGTGAATTTGGCACTACCAACTGTCAACTCTCAACATGCACGCACGCACATACGTACACGCACGCACGCACGCACACATGACGCACGTCACCAACGTGCACGCACGCACGCACGCACGCACGCACACACGCTCGCACAGAGGAGCACAGAATTTGGGCCAATTTCTGTCAACGGGGTGAACGCCCATCACGATCAACACAGCAGCAGTGAATTTGGCGCCAGCAACTGTCAACGGGGTGAACGCCCATCACGATCAACAGAGCAGCAGTGAATTTGGCACTACCAACTGTCAACTGTCAACATGCACGCACGCACATACCGTAAATCCTCCAATAGTGCCCCCGGGGCACTATTTTTTCAACCTCTCCTTACCCGGGGGCACTATTGGAGGGGGGGGGCACTATTGGAGGGGGGGCTTCTATTATTTCAACCTAAAAATTTTGAATGGTAATGCTAGTTTCGCTGTCAAATTTGCCGATTTTTCGGTGATTTTGATCACTTTTGCCACATTTAATGGTTGATTTACCGTTAATAGTTGCTGAAACGTACTATTATTGGTTGGTAGTAGTGTGTATACACGATATAAATGTACCTACCACTATATTTTTGCCCATAAAAGGCACATGGCACAACATACCCCTTACCCCCGGGGGCACTATTGGAGGGGGGGGGCTCTATTATTTCAACCTTGCCGTACCCGGGGGCACTATTGGAGGGGGGGGGCACTATTGGAGGGGGGGGTTGTATTGGAGGATTTACGGTACGTACACGCACGCACGCACGCACACATGACGCACGTCACCAACGTGCACGCACGCACGCACGCACGCACGCACACACGCTCGCACAGAGGAGCTCAGAATTTGGGCCAATTTCTGTCAATGGGGTGAACGCCCATCACGATCAACACAGCAGCAGTGAATTTGGCGCCACCAACTGTCAATGGGGTGAACGCCCATCATGATCAACAGAGGAGCAGTGAATTTGGCGCCACCAACTGTCAACAGGGTGAACGCCCATCACGATCAACAGAGCAGCAGTGAATTTGGCGCCACCAACTGTCAACGGGGTGAACGCCCATTACGATCAACAGAGCAGCAGTGAATTTGGTGCCACCAACTGTCAACGGGGTGAATGCCCATCGCGATCAACAGAGCAGCAGTGAATTTGGTGCCACCGACTGTCAATGGTGTGAACGCCCATCACGCACCTGCTTGCACAGCATGATCATGTCGACCATCATATGCTAAATCAGTTGCTTTATTCCTTAATGTACACATGGTGGCCGAAGGCCGCGCGCGCCTCTAGTGGGTATAAAAAGGGTGTAAACAGTGTTATTTAGCTGTTTTATGGTCATATAACACTGAAAAGCACTGAAAAACACCAACAGTTACTCACCTTTATCGTTTTACACATGACGAAAATCCTTTGGGAAAATTCTGGGGGGGGTCGGGGGGGAGTTGGGGGGTGGTTGAAAAACTAGTGGGGGGCCCCCAAAGCCCCCCCAACCACCCCCCCAGTTACAGGTATGGGCGTGCGTGCGTCGGTGTGTGCGTGCGTGCGTGTAATAGTGCGGACGTGCGTGCGTGCGTGTGTGCGTGCATGCATGCGCGCCTTGTGAGGTTGCACATGAGAGTACACATCCCAAAAGCACTTGATGTTCACTGCTTTGATAAAATCAGCCAAAAAATATTTTGACATCTGAAAAGAAAAAACGAAAAAACTGAAAAAAATGTAGGGTGAGTCGTGGGAACAACATGGGAGGAGCAGGAAAAGACACTGGGGTAACGCAGCATTGATTGGTTTTCAGGAGATGGCAGAGATGCCAGCGGGAGTCGAACCCGCGACCTCTCGATTGGTTGTCCAAGATCCAACATTACTAAGTGTCTCAAGCTTGTGGGCATTTAGAAAGAATCCATTTGGGGGATTAATTTCTGATTGTATACAGCATATGCTTGCAAAGTTTCATCCTGATTACTTTAACAAAAAAATTATTAAAAAAATATTAAAAAAGTATCATTTGTTGAAGGTTCAGGAGCTCATATCTCATTATCCAGTGATGGAATTTCAAAACATTGACTTACGGAGGACTCCCCTTGACCTATTGTTCACGAAAATCGAAGAAAAATTGGGGGTTTACTGGGCATTTTTAGAGTTTTACACTTGTCGGAACCATCAAAAAAAAAATCGGCTATGGCGACATGGAAGTCGGAGCGACCTGATTTGCTGAAAGTGAAATGATACATGTCTGGGCGGTCAACATTCACCATTATAGCGAATCTCTCCGATGAGCGGTTGAAGCGCCTATAGCTAACAAAGTTTTGGCCAAAAAAATGGCTATGTCCAAAAAAATCCGGCAAAATTGGCCATAACTCAAGACTGGAAGCAACTAGGAGCAAATGCATTTGAGGTAGAAATTGCCATCATAGACTGCGTATCCATGCCAAGTTTCAGCCCAATCGCTAGCGGCGTTCAGGAGCGGTGGTCCAAAAAAGTGGCAGAGAACACGAAAAAAGAAAAAACCCGCGTTTTCACAACATTTTTGGAGGTATCGCCCATTTGCAGCAAAACAAGGAAACGCGTTATGGCGCGTTCGATGCCCCAGAAGAAGGCGGTTCGTTTGAGCCATAACGCGCCGAAATCCGTTTAGGCAATCAAAAGTTATAGGCGATCGAAATTTCAAAAAACCGCATTGAGAAGTCGTCACATATTAGGGTTGTACGCTGACGCGTGCACCCTGATTTCAATGCAATTCATAAATTCATAAATGCACTTCTTCAGCATTGATGCAAATGCGTTGGTTGACATGCATTGCCTTTGGTTGATATGCATTCCAACACTTTGCAGTTTCATCGTTGCTGTTATTCATCATTTTACAACTGAGTAATCGCAACATTATTTTATTTCATGAGACAAATTGATGTTGAACCACCTTGGAGCACTTTGCATTGCAAGCAGGAGTCCTGAGTTGAAGCGGCTAGTGCAACCAATTGGGAAACCTAAGCTCAGTGAACCAGTGAACCAGTGAACCAGTGAACCGAGAGAAACGCACCTTAATATTTTAAATGCGTTGACTCTCGTTGCTCAACCGTTAAATACTAAAACAACGCGTCACACGCCACAATTTTTACAATAGGTTAATCTAAGTAATCCTATAGTTGTATTTTATTTTATTTCTTAGGCTTACGCTTAAGCTTAAGCTTAGGCTTTTGCGTAGGCTTCAGGCTTGTGCGAGCGCGCGCATGTCCACATGCCTGCACACCTAACATGCACGCGCGGGCGCGCACGCACGTGCTCTCTGCAGGCACGCACGCACCCTCGCACGCACGCACGCACACAAGCACATGCACGCACGCGCGCAGGCACACACCGCACAGATACACAAGGACACCCACGCCCGCACGCTCACACGCGCGCACGCTCGCACAAACGCACAAGCGCGCACGCACGTGCACGCGTTCAGGCGCGCACGCATGCGCGCGGGCACGCAGGCATGTGGACATGTGCGCGCTTGCACAAGCCTGAAGCCTAAGCCTAAGCAAAAGCCTAAGCCTAAGGCAATCCTCAAGCACGCACGTGCACGCGCACAGGCACGCGCACACGGGCACGCTCGCACGAACCCGAACTTAAATCCTGAGTCTAAGCCTATTAGCCTAAGCCTATTGTGTGTGATCGCGTTGTTAGTATTTTACGGTTAAGCACTGAGCGTCAACGCATTTAAAATATTATGGTGTGTTTCTCTCGGTTCACTGGTTCACTGGTTCACTGGTTCACTGAGCTTAGGTTTCCCAACCAATTGTAAGTGAAGAGAAATTCGAAAGTCCGCGATACAGTAATTTCGTGGTTTACGCGGGGTCTCGCCGGTTACGCGTAACCGAGTTACGCATTTCGTAAAACGCCATCCCTTTTGGGGTAAATCTAACCGTGCGGGGCAATACGGTAGGAGGGGCACATTTGGGAGGGGCAGCCAAATTGATATCTACTTGGGGGAGGCTTAGGCTCAAGTTTAGGCTTTTGCTTAGGCTTATGCTTATGCTTTTGCTTAGGCTGAGGCTGAGGCTTAGGCATAGGCTTTTGCTTAGGCTTAGGCTAAGACGAGATCAGGCTTAGCTTGCCCCCCCCAAATCTGCCCCTCCTACCGTAATGCCCCTCACGAGTAGATTTTCCCCCCTTTTGTGTGTGACGCGTTGGGAAAACCCTCTCCAGGTTGAACCAGATGCACGATGCACGGTGCACGGGGGGGGGGGGGGCAGACCCTCTTCGGGGGAGACAGTGCAGGAATGCACATCGAAATGTTGTTATTTCACTTAGGCACGTACGTGCGTGTGCGCGCGCACGTGGGTGTGCGCTGGTGCGTGCGTGCGTGCGCGCGTGCGCGCGCGCGCGTGTGTGTGCCGATGCGTGCGCGCGATTCCACATTCCCCACAAACTATACTAAACATGTACGACAAAGGTTGCATCATTGACTAGCACTCGACGTAAGGTGGCGCGCGACACGACTCAACATTGTTTTAGTGGGGCGAGGTTAGAACGAACGCTCGAACGCTTTTCCAGAATGAAAATCTATATTGAATGAAATGAATGAAATTTATTTATTGTCCTTATTTGTCCTTATTGTTATGAAATTTATCAGAATGAAATTTATTTAACAAACTGTCCTTTGTTAATGGCGGGGTGGACGTACTTGTACCCCCTAAGGCAGTAGACCCACTCGTCAAGCGCTTTGCGTTTGCTCCCCATGGACTGCATGCCTAATACCGTAAATCCTCCAATAGTGCCCCCGGGGCACTATTTTTTCAACCTCTCCTTACCCGGGGGCACTATTGGAGGGGGGCACTATTGGAGGGGGGCTTCTATTATTTCAACCTAAAAATTTTGAATGGTAATGCTAGTTTCGCTGTCAAATTTGCCGATTTTTCGGTGATTTTGATCACTTTTGCCACATTTAATGGTTGATTTACCGTTAATAGTAGCTGAAACGTACTATTATTGGTTGGTAGTAGTGTGTATACACGATATAAATGTACCTACCACTATATTTTTGCCCATAAAAGGCACATGG
Organism: Paralinhomoeus sp. GSCO2_6; assembly: GCA_030248085.1. Lineage (NCBI taxonomy): Eukaryota > Metazoa > Nematoda > Chromadorea > Monhysterida > Linhomoeidae > Paralinhomoeus > Paralinhomoeus sp. GSCO2_6. The sequence goes on from JASAMY010002090.1 coordinate 37,132, forward strand.
CACAACATACCCCTTACCCCCGGGGGCACTATTGGAGGGGGGGCTCTATTATTTCAACCTTGCTGTACCCGGGGGCACTATTGGAGGGGGGGCACTAGTGGAGGGGGGGGTGTATTGGAGGATTTACGGTACATCTAGTTGCAAAGTTAAGCAATAGAGTAGCCACTAATATAACTAAGTTTCGTCAAAAACTCGTTGATTGTTGGAGCAATGCTGGCCCCACTTCCCATAAGAATCAACAAAAGCGTCTTTGCTATTCTTTACGGCGCCACAGTCAATGCAGAAAGTCGCCTCCTTCTGTCCAGACGGGAGACGGTGAGGGACAGCAGACACGAATTCCACTTCTTCGGCGCCCGTTTCCTTCATGCCCAGCAACAGTGACTTTACCGTCTCTAAGTCGCTCACAAAACGTTTTGAAACGGCCGCCATTTTCGCAATATTGCGGGAAAACGACCCGGAGAAAGGCGAAGGGCGAACAGCAGCAAACCGGTACCAAACAAAGTTTATCATTCGGTTGTGTACCTCTGCCGCTGTCTCCCCCGAAGAGGGTCTGCCCCCGGTGCATCGTGCATCTGGTTCAACCTGGAGACGGTTTTCCCGACGCGTTCAACTATCCGAAAATATCTATTAGCGGGGGGCGCGTGGTGCGCGGGGGCGGGGGCGGAACCGCCACGTTACGCACCGAAACCTTCGTACATCCAGTGCACCGCTCGTGCGTTCTCTTCGTCCCTCACCTCCAGACATTGTCAATAACAGCACGCTCTGCGCAACAACTGCTGTTTTGCTTGCTGAGCATGACTGTGTTTTCTACCTATAAAGCCTCTACGTGCGAAGCAACAATGGTCCCCACATCGGCCCTTTCAAATCGTAAGCCCACCATAATTAGCCCCCACTTCACAATTGGCCCGTACCATAAGCCACCTAAGCCAAGTTCGTGCCTACAGTAGTGCCATGTGTACGCAACCCGAGAAACTCTCGCGCAAACAGCCCAATTCCCTAGCGTGTTTGTTACCTACGTGGACTTCTCACGCTAGCAGCAGGCAGCAGCTGAAAGCCTTTAGGAGCCCATTCAGTCTGTGACACTCGTATTTCTCGTACACACAGAAGTCACGCTACGTATAGTTCGAACTATCCTGCATGCGGCGCCGCATACTTTGACCTGACGTCACCCCGTCAAATTCGGACTTGGTCTAACGTCACCCCGTGCTATTTTGAGCCGCACTGCCCTGCCCATCGAGTGTCACTAATGGCCACTAATAGCGATTAATAACGCGACATTAATAATAAGAATAAACAATACGATGAGACTGCAAAATATTTTAAGCGCGGCTGAATGAATATATGTACTTGCCGCCACAAATAATTTGCAAGATGCATCAAAAATCGCCGCACCTCAGCAACCATTAAACGCGTTAAAATTTGTTTGACACACCATCATCAACATCAATCACTGTCAAAGTTCTCAGCGAAGCTAAATGAATTTTTGGCAAAAAAAATACAGGAATTATAACATGAGTCAAAGCAATCGTTGCATGCATACCTGTAACTGGGGGGGGGGGTTCCCTCCCCCCCACTTGTTGGTTTTGACCCTACCCACACCCCCCCAACCCTCCCCCCAGGTTCGTGCGAAACCCCACCCAACCCCCCCCCCCCCCAGACTTTTTAAAAACTTTCTACTACATACTATATTGCTAAATAAATGCACTTTGTACAGTGCTTTTGAGCAAGAATCGACCCAAAAGTGTCTAGTTTGCGTTATTTACAGTGTATTTCGGCTAAAAGTACCTATTTTCAGGCTTTTACAGTGTATTTTTGACTAAAAATAGACCAAAAATTGCGCCTTTTTTTCTGCCCAGACCCCCCCCCCCCCCTCCTCCAGATTTTCACCCCACCCACCACCCCCCCCCCCAGAAAGTGCCCGAACCCTCCGCCCCAGGTCCAATTCCCGGTTACACCTATGGTTGCATGTAGTGGCTAATGCTGATTGCTGATATCATAAGATGTCGAAACAAGGGATATAGTATGCAATATCAACTGCGTCTACAACTGCAAGGATGTCTGCCGTGATGTCGCGACACTCTAATTCACGGGGTGACACTTTTCTGACGGGGTGACGTCAGGCCCCTGCATGCGCCTAGCGCTTGGCGACGACTATACTTCGTCATAACAACGCCGAATCAACCAAAATGACCTCCACCACCAATCGATCGACGCACGAACCGTTAAACGTAGACGTGAAACCAGGCCGGTCTGCAGAAATTCCCGCTGGACAAGGAAAAAAATGTTGCTGAGAGCCTAAAACTACAGGGTGGTCCAAAAAAGTGTACCCTCCACTAACTCGGGCGTTCCAGCTCGGATCGGCCTGAAACTTTGCAGCCTACAAGGCATCTGTGTGTGTACAGTACAGTGCAGTCGCTGCTCAAACAGTATACACCTTAGGCTTGTGTGCTAAAGTGACTCACTTTATTTGATGTAATACAGTGGCGCGGCTCATCTCAGCAAGTTTCTTACAACTACGACGCAACTTACGTTACGATTACGACCGTTTTTTAAAATTTTAAGAAACAGGCGACGACGTTTTTAACCAAAAAAAAACGTGTTTTTATTGTTAAAAAACGTTGTAAAAGAAACGTGCCCAAAGTCGGACTCGACTCTGAGAATCGGGAGGAGTGTCCCAAACGCACCCTTCCAAAAAAGCACGCATTGACTGTTGACGCTTAGAGTCTGATGCTCGGTGTATGCTTCGTCATGCTTAGGCCTAAGCTTTGAAAAACTCTGTATAATTGCCCCCTTACAGCATTACTAACGCGTACCGCCCAACCAATCCAACCAATCCCTTGATGCCATCGATGACCACGTCGGCTTCCCTTTGCTTCAGCTGACGTGTGGCTGATTTCAAAGTTGACCAACAGGTGTTTGATTTCAACACCATAGAACAAAGTCGTAATGTTATCAACAGCGAGGGGGTCATCGCTGACATCAAAGGGAGTCGATGCAAATCGGTGCAGTTTAGAATCAAGTGTCGCTCAGAATAGAATCGTCTGCGTGGACGTGCGATGTACAATGCGCGTATATAGCTAGCTAGATATCGTTTGATCCGCTACACGTCACTCCTGTGAGCCTACGCATAACCGGGTCTCGCAGAGTGTGGGGGGCACTTTTGGGGGAGCAAAAGGTGTAAGGGTAGCTCGTTTTAGACATGGTGAAAATCCATCGAAAATTCCTGGGGGAGGGGTTGCGTTGGGGGGGGGGGGGTGTTAAAAAATAGTGTGGAGGGCCCCCCAGTTTTAGGTACCTACTAGGTATGTTATACGATATAATTTCTATCAATCGATTCAATGCCTGCGAGGTGGTCAGTAGCAGGCGAGCCCGAATTCGTGACTCTTGACAGGCAGCGTCGTCGCAAGAGTGTGCCAGCTGAAGCGGCCCAGCTTCTCGATGGACGCCATCGAGTCGCCATTCCATCCACCGAAGGCGTAGACGTTGCCGCCGCAGCTGACGAGCCCCAACGAGCTCCGTGGGCTGCCCAGACGCGAAGCCGCCAGCCATTCGTCGCGAGCGAGGTCGTAGAGCCAGCACTCGGCCTGGCCCACCACACCGCCTAGAGAGCCGCCGCAGTAGAGAATGGCCAACTCGTCGCGACCCACTTCCACCAGCAGCGCGCGACCGTGCGCCCTGAAGCAAGCGGATGAGCTCGGGCAGGAGACCAACCATGGGTTTTGGTGGGTTTTTTTGATTGCGGCCCCCACCCTCCTCCAATAGTGCCCCTGGTGGCAAGAAATAGCATATGATTCTTGTTTTGCATTGTACAAACTCAAGCAGCAGGATGAGCCCTCTTGGAGTATGCTAAGTACCGCGGCTTGGGTAGCGGCTTGAGCGCCTGCCACTTGCCACTGCTGACGTCGAGCCTGTGGACATCGGTCATAGTTCCCTTGTCACTGTTGCCACCAAAGATATAAAGCTGTCCTTCGTGAAACACCGACGTCGTCCCGAGCAGCGGCTGGGGCATTGGGGCGATCTGGCGCCACACGTCATTCTCGAACGAGTAGTGGTAACACTCGTTGGTGTGATCTTGCCCGATCTCTACTGCTTCGGCCTTGAAGCCGCCGCAAGTGTACACGCCATCTTCTAAAGAAGAGATGATTTTCCACAGATACTGGCTGCATGTCAGTGGCGTAGCCAAGGGGGGGGGGCGGGGGCAAGCTCCCCCCCCCCCGAAATTCTCCGAAGCTAAAATTTTTTAACTTGGTACCCTCTGTTGCAAAAGTGCCAATCTGGGCATTTTTCTCAATTTCAATGCAAATAATGATAAAAACGACACTAAAGAGCCAAATTTTCGCCTGCGGCGCATTGTTTTGCATTAAAAACCGTGAAAGTTCGTTACCCTACTCTAAAAAAATTGCCTGCGGCGCTATTTTTAGCACGGAAATCGACCGTTTTGACAACATTGCTAACGTTTTGGTGTGAATGTAGTCAGACAAACGAGCGCAAAGCGTGTAAACAGATTGGATGAGAGAGCGTCTAAAGCTTCCCCAGCCGAAATGGCACAATGTCCAAAAAATTCGACAGGGTCGCCCCTGTTGCAAAATTGAGAATTTGGCCGAAATTGGACTTCCCCCCCGAAATCAAGTCCTGGCTACGCCACTGCTGCATGTAGCTGTGAACGATTGCGGTTGCTCCTGTTTACAAGGCGCTGCTTTAAACACCAGTGTCAGGTGCACATATACAGGGTGGGCCACAGTGCCGGATCCAACTGACACGTAATACCCCAAACCTTGTGTCTAGACACGCGCAAAGTTTCAGCCAAATCAGCCAAACGAATAGACTTTTACTCGCATCTACACAAAATCAACGGTTTTCAAAGTGCCTGCCATCGACAGCAATGCATTTTGCACAGCGGTCTGCGATGGAACGGCAAATCTTTGAGCACAACTCAGCGTCGAAATCAGCAAAGCCGTTCTCAATCGCTATATTCACTCTGCCACGTTCGACCAACGTTGAGAGTAAACAGCGTCCTTTACAATTCCCCAAACCGAAAAATCGACTGGCGTTAGGTCAGGTGACCTTAGCAGCCAGTCAAACGCATAGCCACGGCCCAGTAAACGGCTGGTGTCACGAAATAAGTCATCCCCCAGATGACTTATTCCGCCATATGTCCGAAATAACTTATCCCCCAGCCAGGCCAATGTATCCCCCTATCTTAAACTCATGAGGACGTTCCATTTGCAGAGGCAGACTTCCTATGGGTTGTGCAATGCATCGAATTGTTTGCTAAGTACCATGATGCGCATTTGCTCAGTAAATTTGGCTGCTTGCTAAGTATAGATTTGCTGAACGCTAAGTAAAACGGCTGATATTCTAGGTATAACGGATGATGGCTAAGTAAATAAGCTGAACGCTAAGTAAGTAAATCGGCTGCATCGACAACCGCTCCCATGGAATGTAATGGAATTTTTGCTGCTCGTCCGTGAGGCCTCTATTGCTCTGTTCCCGACCCTGTTATCCTCGTCAGATTTTCTGGATCCGCCACTGCCAGCTGTTAGCTACGTTTGGTCGAAGCGAATTGAGCTTAAGTGTTCGACACGTTTTGCCACTGACCAGTTCAAAGGCATTGGAGACGGCGTAACAGCCACACTCGTATGTATCTATTCGGTTCGGTTGCAGCTATGCATTTGGATACGCTCACCACTTCCCCGAAGGACGAGTGTACCTTGGCGCTTGGACGGATGGCTAGGAACTCTCTCTGAGGGTCGTGGTGTCGATTCCGATCGAGTGTCATCTGATCTGATCAAGTGCCGTGTAATCAAGCACCACCACCACTGCTGTTGCATTTGCGTTGATGCCAACTAAACACGCTTCCCCCGTCGTCTAATGCATCCGTCAGGGGGGATTAATTGGCCCGCTGGGGGGGGATGACATAGCCCGCACGTTTTGGGGAACAAGTCAACCGCCCGGATGACTTATTCCAGTTCCGGGATAAGTTAACCGGGGGGGGATGAGTTAGCCTGGGGATGACTTTTACTGCGACACCGGAAAACGTTTCCTTCAACCACTCCTTAACAGTCCGAGCACAGTGGGCAGGAGCGCCATCGTGATGGACTTCTCCACTTTGAATCTCCACTTCACTTCAGTTGTCTCCACTTTCCACAGTCAGCAATCTCCACTTTGAAAACCGTTGATTTTGTGTGGACGCGAGTAAAAGTCTATTCGTTTGGCGGATTTGGCTGAAACTTTGCACGCGTCTAGATAGAGGTTTGAGGTATTACTTACATGTTAAAATTTCAAGAAGATTGGTCAACGTGGAAGCGAGTGGCGAGCGATCAAATTCGGCTCCGGCACCGTGGCCCACCCTGTACATACATTGTATACACCCAAGACACAAAACAAACTTCCTTGGGATAGTGGCTCATTTGGGTAGGGGTGTGTGGTGTGGGGGGGGGGGGTGAGGTAGGGGCTTAATTAAAAAGGAGGGGAAAGGGGTAAGTCTGCCGCACAATGTCTATCTGTTTGTGGTGATAGTGCGTTTCCATCATCTACTGCGTGTGCATTTTTTGTTTTCTACGGAAGTCGCATAAAAAATGAAACAGGTCGAAAACAAGGGCCACAGTACGCTCTTTAACACGCTGAAAGGCGCGCATTCGACCGAAGATCATTGAAAGACCTGAGGCAACGCGTTGTCAGTTTTGCATGGATCAAAAAGACCGAGACCGAGGCCGAGACCGATGCGAAGGCCGAGACCGAGGCCGAGACTGAGACCGAGACCGATGGGAAGACCGTTAATTATGAATCAGCCTTAAGCAGCATAAGTGAAGAACGGAAGGAAATGGCCGTTCCCACGGGCGAGCGAGGGGGGGGGGGAAGAGAGGGGTATGGAGGCCTGTACACCCAAGTCCCAAAAGATATACGACGCTCCTGCCGGCTGGCTGGCCCGCTGCCCCCACCGACGCACAGGCAGACACGCGCACAGTGTACAGGGGCGACGCACACGCAACAAAGACTTCAAGGGCGTGGGAGGGGAGAAGAGGGAGGGCAAAGACTCAGGGTCTTTCCAGAACCACCACCACCCCCCCCTCCCGCTCCCACTTGATTCGACCCGATTACAGACCAGTCCGAAGCTGCAGCAGTTCCCTATAATTCACCTGACACAGCTGACGATCTGAACTGAGGGAAGTTCTGCATTCTGGTGACGACCTCGAATGGAGTGTTCAGCTCCTTGAAGCTCTCGCCGTCGTAGAGCAGCGGCGCATTGTATCTGCTGGCCCCTCCAGTCAGCACCACTTTCGTGCCCAGCTGTGCCCCATCGTGGTAGTATCGTGGCGGCATGGAACCATAAAAAGAGAACTTCTCCGTGGCCAGGTCAAACTTGTAGATGGAGCTCTGTGCGCCGGTTCCACCAAACATGAGAATGTCTAAGCGGCGATGTCGATGAGAATTTCTAACCGAATCGGGCTGAGTGTTGTTGGCAGGCTTGGGCAAAATTTAAAGAAAAAAAAACAAAAGTTTGCGATTTTTTTCAGAGTAATAGACACAGCGTCAAAATTGCCCAAAAATGCTAAAAAGGGACACAAACCCGGTCTGCATACCTACCTACCTACCATTATGAAGGGGGGGGGGGAGGGGAGATGGGGAAACCGTGTGGGGTAGGAGTGTGCAACAAACCTGTTCGCATAGGTTTCATAACTGACATAACGCTCCCTAACTGACATCTCTGGGGTAGTGTGTTGAGGGAACCATTGCAATGTAACGTATACATACGTTTTCCATTGTTGCCTGATACCGGTCGAACGCCCCTGAGCAGGGGCCAAGCTCCACCCGAAGGCGCGACCGATGCAGCCGACGCGACACTGACCACGGCGCAAAGTAGTGGACAGGAGAACATTTTCTCTGTCATCTTGTTGTCAATCTTCCGTGCGTTGACAGTCTCCGTTCTGCTTCTGCGCACAGGCAATGGATGGCAATTGATAACGTCGTGTCGAGCGAATCAGACCGTCGAGGCAACAGCTGGCCATCGGGTAAAGCGCACGCCACGGCCCACTTCCTTCACGTCCAAACTGATAACACACAAAGTCGACAGCTTCGACAATTTACTGTCGTCTCAAACAGGTGCAGTCAACCTTGGGACCGTTGCATAGATTACGGTTCTTGCGACTTGAAGAATGTTTGCAGCTTGCTATGGGTACTTATTTGCAAGCCGCTCAAACAAGCGCTGCATGCACCATAAAACCTTCCAGGTAGTATGGCCTACTAGTGATAGAGAAGAGAATCGGCCTCTTGCGCGCATGAACAACTGTAGAACCTATAAAACTGCTGTTCTCGTGTAACTGTAACTGGGGGGTTGGTGGTTACCCTTCCCCACTATTTTTGGCACACTGCGTTCTGCGCCCCCAACCCCCAAACCTCAAAGACTTAGGCTTAGTTTCAGGCTTAGGCGTAGGCTTCGCTTAGGCTTAGGCTTAGGCTTTCGCTTAGGCTTGGGAGTTGGGGGGTCACAGAACGCTATTAGCCCTATTTTTCCAACACCCACCCAACCTCAAGAATGCCCCCCCCCCGAATTCGACCATTTATCCCCCCCCGACTCTTTCAGACCTGGTTACACGTTTGACTGTACCCCCTGAGGCCATCCCAAATTGCATCTCCTTCACTCAACAGTAAAGGCGCTGAACGAGACACAGAGTTAGGTAGGTATGCTGGTCACTGCACTGCTCCCTGGGGACTGCAGTGGAGGAACTGGTGGAGCGCCATACCTGCCCTTGGGGGGGGGTATAGGGGGGGTATACCCCTCCCCTGTAAGACCCTATCCCGAAAGACTTTCGGGATTACCCTCCCCCTGGGCATACCTGTAACTGGGGGGGTGGTGGGGGGGGCTTGGGGGGCCCCCCACTAGTTTTTCAACCACCCCCCAACTCCCCCCCGACCCCCCCCCCCAGAATTTTCCCAAAGGATTTTCGTCATGTGTAAAACGATAAAGGTGAGTAACTGTTGGTGTTTTTCAGTGCTTTTCAGTGTTATCTCATACTCTAATCGCCGTGTCCATATGTTTGTATGTGTGTGGGTCCGCACCTGGATCTCTGGAAGGAGGGATGGTGGGAGGGTGGTATATGTGTTGTAGCAATAGTCGGTAGGTGGTGACGTGCAATTGCACTCGGTGGCCCTGCTGTACTTCCCTATGAAAAGTTATGCAGGGTTTTCATTTCTACCGGTGGCTGGGGGTTGGGACGGGAGCCACGTGGTGGGGCGCGCAGGCCTACACAAGGGTAGTGTACATGCCGAGTTTCAGACCTGCAGCCCTCAAGACAAGAGAGGAATAAATTTTTGAAATGTGAATTTAAGTAACAAAAATCGATTTCTCAACACTGGGTCCACAGAGACTGGTGAGAACTGTGGCGCAATAGTCCCAGTGTACCAAGTGTGTGCACGGACTTGGTGCAGGACCGATCCGACTTGGCGAAGTCCAAGGTCGTGATCGACTTCAACACCCAGTCCGTTGAAGACCATGTACTGGTCAGAGTGCGCCAGCGCCAAATTGTTAGAAAACAGTCGAGCGGGACTCTGAGGGACGCACACACACACACATGGCATGGTTGAGAGCCACTAGAAGACCATGATGAAGATGGTCAGCGACTTACTGCCTAACGCCTTCTATGTGAACACCACTGCACACGAGCTCACACCCAGCACCCACACAGAGATGCTTCTCACTGACACACACTGTGGCATATGTACTGGCATACGACTTGCGCTTTTCACTAGGGGCGAGCCGCGAAGCGGCGAGCCTAAAGGAGGCGAGGCGCGCAGCGCCGAGCCCGCTAGCGTTGCGAGCCGCGAAGCGGCGAGCGACCTAGCGCGTGAGCGCGCGCCGAAGGCGCGCGCGAGCGCGGTAGTCTTACTCTCTAATCGCCCTGTCTGTGGCTGGGTCCGCACCTGGATCTCTGGAAGGAGGGATGGTGGGATGGTGGTATATGTGTTATAGTAATAGTCGGTAGGTGCTGACGTGCAATTGCACTCTGTGGCCCTGCTGTACTTCCCTATGAAAATATATGCAGGGTTTCTATTGCTACTGGTGGTTGGAGTCTGGGGATGGGGCAAACAGGTGGGGCGCGTAGGCCTGCCCAAGAGTAGTGTGCACGCCGAGTTTCAGACCTGGAGCCCTCAAGACAAGAGAGGAATAAATTTTTGAAATGTGAATTTAAGTAACAAAAATCGATTTCTCAACACTGGGTCCATGGAGACTGGTGAGAACTGTGGCGCGATAGTCCCAGTGTACTAAGGGTGTGTACGAACTTAGTGCAGGACCGATCCGATTTGGAGAAGTCCAAGGTCGTGATCGACTTTAACACCCAGTCAGTTGAAGACCATGTACTGGTTGGAGTGCGCTAGCGCCAAATTGTTAGAAAAGAGTCGAGCGGGACTCTGAGACACGCACACACACACACACACATGGCATGGTCGAGAGCCACTAGAAGACCATGATGAAGATGGTCAGCGACTTACTGCACAAACGCCTTCTGTGTGAACACCACTGCACACAAGCCCACACCCAGCACCCACACAGAGATGCTTCTCACTGACACACACTGTGGCATATGTACTGGCACACGACTTGCGCTTTTCACTAGGGGCGAGCCGCGAAGCGGCGAGCCCAAAGGAGGCGAGGCGCGCAGCGCCGAGCCCGCTAGCGTCGCGAGCCGCGAAGCGGCGAGCGACCTAGCGCGTGAGCGCGCGCCGAAGGCGCGCGCGATCGCGCTAGTCTTATACTCTAATCGCCGTGTTTGTCTGTGGGTGTATCCGCACTTTCCCCCGAAGCTGGGCGGGCCGTGGAGGGGTGCCTTATGGGTCATTGTGATAGTCCCCTCCCATTGACTTGCAATTGTACTCGGTGGTCCTGTTGTACTTCCCTATAAAAAGATATGCCGGGTCTCTATTTCTACTGGTGGCTGGGGGCTGGCGAGGGAGCGAGGTAGTGGGGCGTGTAGGCCTACACTAAGGTAGTGTACACACCAAGTTTCAGACCTGCCGCCCTCAAGACAAGAGAGAAATAATTTTTTGAAATGCGAATTTAAGTAACAAAAATCGATTTCTCAACACTGAGTCGATGGAGACTGGTGAGAACTGTGGCGCGATAGTCCCAGTGTACTAAAGGCTGATTCACAATTAACGGTCTTCCCATCGGTCTCGGTCTCGGTCTCGGTCTCGGTCTTCGCATCGGTCTCGGTCTCGGTCTCGGACTTTTTGACCCATGCCAAATTGACGACGCGTTGCCTCCGGTCTTTCAATGATCTTCGGTTAAATGCGCGCCTTTCAGCGTATTAAAGAGCGTACTGTGGCCCTTGTTTTCGACCTGTTTCATTTTTTATGCGACTTCCGTAGGAAACAAAAAAAGCACACGCAGTAGACGACGGGAACGCACTACCACCAGACAAACGGACAGACATTGTGCGGCAGACGCAGACCGCCGCCAGCGCTTCTGGCCGCCGCCAGGGGCGCGGACGCCGCTACAGGAGCTGTCGTCAGCGCCGCCGTCGACACCGTTGCCACTGCTGCCGACGCTTTCGCTGACGCTGCCGCTTTTGCCGACGCTTACAGAAAATGTAGGTCAATGCCGTCGTGCCCGTCCACCTTGACGTATGCAATGGCGGCGCAGATTTTCCCGCCGCCGTGTCTTTAGAGACGTGCAGCCATGCCGCCGCCGTTTTTTTTTTGGATTTTTGGTATAAGAGCAGTCGTCAATTATCCAAGGAGACGGCGCCGCCTCCACCTGTTGAATACGACGCATCGTAAACTCTTCCTTGTTTTCAATTTCGGCTAATTTCCTAGTCGCTTTACCCTTATGCGAATACCGACAAATTCTTTGAGAGTGACGGCTATAGTAAAGCGTGACTACGGTAGCGCGCGCGTTCAACACGAGTTCAATGAAGACCGATGAAGACCGGAGCAAATGTTCAAAGTTCCCAACATCGTCGGTCTCGGTCCTCGGTCTCGGTCTTCGCATCGGTCTTCGCTGTTTGGCATGGGAAGACCGAGACCGAGACCGAGACCGAGACCGAGACCGAGACCGATGGGAAGACCGTTAATTGTGAATCAGCCTTAAGGGTGTGTACGGACTTAGTGCAGGACCGATCCGATTTGGCGAAGTCCAAGGTCGTGATCGACTTTAACGCCCAGTCCGTTGAAGACCATGTACTGGTCAGAGTGCGCCAGCGCCAAATTGTTAGAAAACAGTCGAGCGGGACTCTGAGGCACGCACACACACACATGGCATGGTCGAGAGCCACTAGAAGACCATGATGAAGATGGTCAGCGACCTACTGCCAAACGCCTTCTGTGTGAACACCACTGCACACAAGCTCACACACAGCACCCACACAGAGATGCGTCTCACTGACACACACACTGTGGCATACTGGCACACGACTTGCGCTTTTCACTAGGGGCGAGCCGCGAAGCGGCGAGCCCAAAGGAGGCGAGGCGCGCAGCGCCGAGCCCACTAGCGTCGCGAGCCGCGAAGCGGCGAGCGACCTAGCGCGTGAGCGCGCGCCGAAGGCGCGCGCGAGCGCGCTAGTATGACCATAAAACAGCTAAATAACACTGTTTACACCCTTTTTATACCCATTTTAGACCAAAAAGTACCATTATAACTCAAACAATGGCCAGCTACCCCCCCCCACTTTTTGCCTCCGGAGACCCCCTCCCCCAAAATCGGCCAGCTACCCCCCCCCCCCCACTCTGCCAGACCCAGTTACAGGTATGCCCCTGGGCTACCTAATCCCGAAACCAAATCGGGATTTTCGGGATACCCCTCCCCATCTCTATAGACAATTAGTGCAATGCAGCCGCGCAACTGTTGTACACTTTACTTTGGCGTTATTGACTTGGTTGGGCGTTTATCGATTTTTGTTCGTATTGCGTTTATTGATTTTTAATGGACACCCAAAGACGCGTAGTATCATACTACTAGTATGTACCTGTATGTACGTATACGTTGTGTAGCATCCTCCTGTGTAGCCTCTCTCTAAGTACTGGTCTGCATGACACTAGGGTGGGCAGGTAGGCAAAGGGCAAGCGCGAGCAGGCAGTCAGGGAGGCTGTTTAGCAGATGTTAATTTGTTAACCTTTCTTCATTAAGGCACTCTTACTTTAGATTATTCATACGCGCAAACTTTTGCCTGCGGCGCTATGGTTGGTGAGCGTACAGGTCACTCTTCTTGGACTAGGGAGTCGTTTTGGGCCAGGATATAGGATCCACTTAGGTTGACGCTCCAATATGCGAAAAAAATTGCCTGCGGCGCTGTGGTGAGCATGCAACTCACCCTCTTGAGCCAGGTAGTATTTAATTCTTAGCAAACCACAATCGCCCATTACCATCAATTTTGAGGAAGAGTGCTTGGCGAGACATATGCAGAAATGGCCAAATATTCGCCTGCGGCGCAGTTAATTTGGTAGAAACTGCGCGAAAGCAACTACGTCAGTAGACAGCCAGGCGCCTCCAAATTACTTGGTGCCAGCTCCTACACAACTGCGTCAGTCGACTTCCAGCTAACTGCGTTGTGGACTGCTGCCAGCTCCCAAGCAACTGTGTCACAAAGCAGCGCCTGCAAGGCCACTATTCGCTTCTGCCAGGTCCTGAGCAAGCATGCAGCATTACACACTTCACTGTAAAATGCAATGTGCGGCATTGACTGCTCTTTGGATATGGCTGGCGAGCAACGGTGGAAGTCCCTGTGTGTACTTGATTAACAATGACTCGAAGAACTGTCACACGATGAGTCAGTACATCTCATAATTAGTTCTCATAATTACATCTCATAATTAGTACAACTCATAATTAGTTGCAAGGGAGAAGATCGTTCAATGTTCAGAGGACTCAGTCTCATTACTGTAAAAACTCACAGAAAAGTCAACTGCAGCCACAGTGGAAACCTACATTCCACTAAAAGAGCAGCATACAACCAACTGTTGAAATTAAAGCAACAGCCTCACAAAATGGTGAACCTGTTGCTGCAGTAGCTGCTAAACCTGCTGCAGGTGCTGAGCCTACTGCTGAGCCTTCTGTGGAGTCTGCAGCTGAACCAGCAACTTAAGATGATTCCTCCTTTTTCCTCTACAGTTTCATCAGCCCATCTCTCAAACAAGTGACTGTTAATTGTGACTATGATGGTGTGCCAGATGCACACCAAGTTGCAAGCTCACCTGACAGCAGTCCACAGGAAAGTGAAACTGACGCTCTTGGCCTGCAGGCTGTATACAACCAAGCCAGAGGACGTTCTGCTGTGCCAGGACATAGACGCAGGCGTCCATCACATTGACTCGACTAGGCTAGGCCATCAAACACATGTGAAGGCTGTGCTGTAACTCTCGTCGTTGCACTTGCAGTTCTGTGTGTGGTTGTCTACTGTGTCTTCATCGCAGAACACAGGCTACCATCATGCCACCTCCTTCTTCTTACCAGCATACCATGTACATTCATACAGTGTGCTGCTGCATTGCATTGATCGACCATGCATAACACTCACTCACCCACCCACCCACCCTGTGGGAAGTATCCCGAATTGCCCAGTTTACCCACCCCCTGACTTCGATAATTTTGGCGATTTACCCCTCGCCTGGCCCAAGTTCCGTGGGCACCTATGT